>JBCEWC010007887.1:0-20761 GCA_038996855.1 Solanum aculeatissimum | reverse complement strand
AGCTCCGCCGCTGCTTGCAAGTAGAACAAATCTTCATCCTCTATTTACCATCTTTTGGGAGCTTTTGGACAGAAGAACACTAAATACACTACTTTCTTTCCACCTTCATTTCTCATTTTCCATTTGATGGTCAGGAACCAAATGCTGACAAATAGAGCTTTTACTGACTAGATCAGCAGGAACCAACTATACTAAAGAAACATACCTTTCCCTTTCTTTGTTTTTAGCAACATCAAGACATGCGACAAAAACTAATTGATTCAACTAAAAAATCTCTAAAAGATTGCAAAGAAATCTGTTAACATACAGATCGCTAGAACGTTACATGAAAAACCAGTAACACAAAGATCCTCATGTTAGTCAATAAAAATAATGTTACCTATATAACGGCCTAATATTTGTCTAACGTCAACAACATACACAATAATGAATAAATAAAAATTAACAGAATAAAATCCGTCTTATATACATGGAAGGCCTTGGAAATCGACGGTAATTTCTGTTTAACAAATAATATACACAGTAAAATAAAACTTACATTTCTAAACTTTGAAATATAATAAATATCAATCTAAACTAATTTTTTTCGTCTTTTTTAAATGGGGAGCCTCGAAATCCGACGGATAGATTTTTCATTGGCCACTTTTAACATCTAAGTAACTATCAAAATTAACTACCTTAAAATAAATAAAAATAGTCTAAGAGAGAGGGAACAGTGAATAGTGGCTAACAATCCAAATACAACAACCAATATTGTTACATGTAAGCAAAAAAATTTAGTAAAAAAATAAGCAAAAACAATCAACCATAACTGCAACATTAAGCTCACTGAAACAAATTTTAAACATAATTAATCACCAAATAAAATAGTGACATAATAAGATATTAAAGAATATAACTCATTGAATAATAGCAACACTAAAGCAACCACCAACAAAGAAAAAATTATCTAAATCTAAATCAACATTAATAACAACATAAAACTAACAAACCTAAGGCAACTGTCATTGAATAATCAATTAAAATAGTAAATAGAGTCCAAACAATGTTATTCACTTCAAAATAATTAAATCAGTTCCCAAAGTCAAAATAAAAATGAACAATCACATAAGTAAAATCACAACAACAAAATAAATAGAATTTACTGAAAAATAAACAACAAAATAAAGGTAGCAACAAAGCAGCAATAATAATTGATAAAACATGAGAATAAATAGTAAATTAAGGGTAGCCCAGCCACAAAAATGATTAAAGGAGAAGTAAAGTAACCATGTTCAAAATTAAAGCAGTAACAAAATATTTCCTAATTAAAATCCTTCTTTACCTGTTAGGAGAGAATAAAAATATACATATACATATCTAAAGAGAGAAAGGGAAGGAGGGTCACCGGAAAAGCTAATCGATTTTGTTGGAGTGAGAGAACAAAAGTAACAATATTGTTGTTCATCGGAGCTTTTTGACACGCAATGTGGACAACTTTCATGGGGTTTTCGCAGCTGAGGTTGAGTGGGTGGTTGCCATTGGTTATTGGGTGGCTTTTAGCTACTGTTTGTTGGCCTGAAATGGAGAAGAGGGGTGGATAAATAGTTTGGTTTGGGTCCATTTTTGATAAATAGTTTCACAATTAGATCCGTTTTGTGTAATTTTCCCAAAAATAGCATCATTTGCCAATTAAGCGCCTATTTGGTTAATTGAATTATGGTATATTTTGTACAACACCTTTGTCGTTTTACTAACCATATTATTGTAGTTCTTGCTTTGATATCTATCATCTTTCGTTGTGTATTGTGTTTGGACCATTGCACTATTTTGTTGTTTTTGTTCCTTTCTTGTAGCCTTTGCACTGCTTCCCTTGTAATTACCTAATTTTATATCTCTAGACGTAGAGTGTAATTTATGGACATCAATGTAACTGAGGTAGCAAGTACGAATGATCTGTGAGATGACATACTAGAAAAATTTCAGCCAAGAGTACACATTTTTAGTATAAAAAAAAAATTCAGTAGTTTTTTCCATCAGAAAAAACATCACTCCTGTGGTTAATTTACTTCATTCTTAACATTGTTTTACAACATTATGCATTTTCCCATACCAAAACTCAAGTACTCCAAAAGAAACAACACATTTATACAGGCAGAAAATGATGCTGAAATCATCTCTATAGCTTCCATGTAAGAAAAAATATACAGAAGAAAAGTGGAGGGAAAAAATGACAGCACTTGACTTGACTACAACACACACAATACAACCTGAAAGGAAGAAAGAATACAGAAGAAAATGAAGAATCTCCACCTGATCAAAGCTATGGCTACTCATTCACTCTATAATTAACAAATCAATATACCATCAGGAGACGGAGCATAATCCTGATCTACACAACCGGCCTGCCTCCAAAAGAATATGGTTCTAGTCCTGACATCCTATCATCCTCGATATCAATTCGAACAATGCATCAGTCTAATTACATCCGAAGTTTCACTGCCCAATGGTGATACTCAACAGCAAACTAAGTGTTCAGAAACCTCGTCATTCTTTCTTTGCTTGATCTTTCCAATTTGAACAGGCATCTTACACTAAGGATTAGGACACTTGAATCTGCTGCCATTTCCAGCTTCATTGAAAATGGGAAGTATCTTCAGTTGCATTGTTTCTGTTTAAACAAGTCTATGCTGACGCAATCCCTTCCCAAAGTGAGGTTGCATCAGGCGGACATACAAACCATTTTTTGACATCAGCGTATCATGGGTACCCTCCTCAACAATCCTCCCTCCATTAAGTACAACAATGTTGTCAACATGTCTCATCATGGCAGCTCGGTGGGCAATCAAAATAGTTGTCTTGTTCCCCATGATCAGAGTATCAAGAGCCTCCTGTATCACTCGGCTTGACTCAGATTCAATGGAGGAGCTTGCTTCATCTAATAACAATATAGGTGCATTCTTCAGAACAACACGAGCTATAGCAATTCTTTGTTTCTGCCCAGGAGTGAGATCTACCCCCCTCATACCAACATGTGTGTCATAACCATGAGGCAAACTGCTGATGAAATGATGAGCATTTGCTATTCTAGCTGCTTCTTTCATCTCAGCTTCACTAGCATTGTGCCTCGCATAGATTATGTTTTCCCTAATGGTGGTTGAGAAGATAATTGGTTCCTGCTGAACAAGTCCTAAATGGTTCCTCAACCATCTCAAATTGTATGACTTCAGATCGCGGCCATCAAGTAAAACTTGACCAGCAACAGGGTCATAAAACCTCTCTATTAGAGATATAATTGTACTCTTTCCTGAGCCAGAGACACCCACCACAGCTACAGTTTGCCCTCCGTTGACTTTGAGAGTGAAATTGCTCAATACCAGGACTTCTGGTCGAGATGGATATGAGAAATCAATGTTTTTCAACTCAATGCTTCCATAGACATTTGGCGGTTTTAAGGCTGAGTTATCATCTGGGTCAATCTTTGGTACTCGGTCAATTATTTCGAATACTGATGTCAGAGATTTTCTTCTTTTGAGAATATATGGAGCCAACCCAAAAGGCTCAACAAGTGCAAAGGATGCAAATGAGAACACCATGAACTCTTTGAGCGCTGTATTTAGATTCATGTGCTTATTCCTTACAGTGAGTGCAGTATACCAAAGGAGAAGAGCATTGCAACCAAAAAGAAGAAACTGCGAAAAGCCAAAACCAAAACCAATTGCCACACCATGGAGGAAGCTTTTTGTAAATATCTTCTGCAGTTGCAACCTGTAGAGCTCCATTACCTTATTACCAGCACAGAATGCTACAACTGTATATATATTTCTGACAGCATCTTCAAGGACCAATGATGCTTTCCTATGCATCTCCTGAATACCCTTTGACAACCCAGCAAGCCACAATTTCTGCAAATTAAGTTCAGATCCAAGTGAGTGCCTGGTAAAAAGGACTACGAATTTGAATAGTTCTTAAGATTTTAGAACATGAAAAGATGGTAATTTGAAAAATTGATCGCCATAAACTAGATTCTAACTTTTTAACTGGCCTGTTTGCAGGAGGGGTGTTTTATGAAAATAGGAAAGAAGATAACAAAGAGACAATCTAGTTTCTTCAATGTAAGACACCTCGGGATGTTTTAAGATAAGCTTGCTATAAAAATATGGAATATATTTTTCGGCTGCGTATGAATAAATGACTAAGTTGTGACATTCTACATCTAAAACAAACCTGCGCAACAGCAGACACTGTAAGAACAGGAATAGTGGCTAATGCCACAAGTGCTAACCGCCACTGAAGTAGCATCCCAATAAGAACAGCCACAATAACAGCTGCAGTATCTTGTATGAATATGGACAGCCGATTGCTGAAAGCAGCACGCACAAATGTAGCATCATTTGCCAAGCGCATTGATAGATTATCAGCACTATTCTCCTCCTCATCAAACCACCCGACTTCATTGCGAAGCATTGCTGTTGAAGAATGAGAACAGCAGAAAAAAACATCAGTATTCACGAGACAACTAATTATGATCATTATAAGTACATATATTTACACTAGTACAAAGGTAAAACAAAACAAACAATGAAAGGAACAGTTACTAATTGAAATTAATCATTACCAGAAAACATCATTCTCCGGACTCGCTCGGTCATTTTCTCTCCCATTATACCAAAATAGAAGTGCTGAAGAAAATTGGCAAAAACGGTCACTACACCCATACAGGCTATGATGAGGCACCACCTGTCAACATCCCGACGTAAGTGATGCTTATCATCTGTTCTGTAATACGCTGTTACAATCAGTGCAATGACATAGGCCAAAAGGGGATTAAAGGAACCAAATATTGCAGCGCCCGTGCTCCCTAGTAGAGCATAAAGCCACTCTGCAAGGCTAAGCTCAACAAGTCTCCAGAAGGATGGTGGTTCTCGATTCTCCGTATCCTTTGTTTCTTCGGATGTAATAAGAAAGTCATCAAACTCACTGTTTGGACGACTAAAAGTTTGTGAGTGAGAACGCTCATTTTTCGGATCAGATGTCAAGAGTGGCGAGACAGGTGATTCAGGATCGGAATTGTTGGATGTCTTCCTATTTGCAGATTGAACATCAATCTTAGGAAGCTCTGGCAGTCTCATCTCAAAGCTATCCTGCCTTCTTATGGATGGTTCTTTATCAGCTGAATCCAAGGGCATACCATTCTCAACCATTTGCTCTGGTGGCGGGCTGCGGTTGTGGGGAGATTCTTGAGAACTAAATGTAACATCTGCTGCCCAAAATGCATGGGCACCAGAAACCCTTTGAAGCGACGGTGATTTCATCATCTTTGGAGAAGAAGGTTCTTGGAAACTATGACTAGCAGAAGAATCTTTTTCAACTTGAAACACTGCAGTCCCCTTGTGGTTTCTCATTGGCATCCTGAATGACGTTAGAAAAGGCGTGTAACTAAGTATCTGTAATAATCTAAAACCAGAAAACAAACTACAAGGATAATTTTCGGGGAAGAGGGGGACTTGTATTATCACTAAGTCAAATTGTAATGCAATACTATATCAAACATTTATAACACAATAACCATCAAACTGCTCAGTCGAGTCATGTACCACACCTGCGAGGGAGTTTTGCTGCTTCTTCACATTTAAGAAGCTCAGCATAGAGACCATCCAATGCTATCAGTTCATCGTGTGTTCCCATCTCAACTAGTTGGCCTTCCTCCATCACGGCAATGTAATCAGCATTCCTGATAAGACTGAGTCGCCTTGCTATTATTATAGTTGATCTGCCCAACATGAGGAGATCCAGTGCTCCTTGAACAGATCTCTCAGCTTCAAAATCAAGTCCACCAGTAACCTCATCAAGAAGAAGGATAGAAGGATTTGAAAGAACAGCTCTAGCAACAGAAAGTTTAATTTTTTGCTCTTCTGTCAAAGCTAGACCAGTCCTACCCACCTACAGGAAATATGAAGTATGAAAAAATTAAGTATCAAAGAAGGAGAAACAGCTGAACATATAAGAGAACTGTGCAAGATACCTGGGTCTCATACCCTCCCTCCAGTGAGGTAATAAATGTATGGGCATGTGCTATTTTTGCAGCTTCTTCAATTTGATCTGAAGAAGCATCTCGTCCATAAGCAATGTTATCTCTGATGCTCAGACTTAGCAACGCAGGTTCCTGGGTAACTAAGCCGATTCGACTTCTCAGCCATTCCAGCTTCAGGTTTTTAATGTTTTCCCCATCCAACAGGACTTCCCCTGCAATATATCAAAACAGGATATAATATCATATTTTTAGCTTGCTTCAAGGAATATGCAACTCGCAGAAAAGACTTAAATGGCAATATTACCTAATGTAGGATCATAAAACCGCTCCATAAGTGGTATAATACTTCTTTTGCCGGAACCATTTCTGTCAACAAGGGCTACAGCCTTTTTAGCAGGTACAGTGAGATAAAATCCACTCAAGATAGGAATTTCGAGGCAGGAGTGGTAGCTGAAATATACATTTCGGAATTCAACGTTTCCTTGCACAGAAGGAAGGGTGGTTCCTTCATTATTTGCAACGGAAGATGAACGACTTATCATCTCAAAAAGCCTATATGCTGCGATTCTCCCTTGCTCAAAAGAGTAGAAGTTTGTTGCTGCTTGATTCAGACCACTGCATCAATAAAAGAATTGATGAATTGCATTCCTTTAGTACAACAGATGAGGAAGAAGAATAAGATGTGCGAAAGAGATACTCACAGGCCACTTAAAATTACAGCAAAAAGAGCTGTAACAACTTCACCACCATGAGCTTTTTCATGCATGACCAGGAATCTTCCAACCCATAGTTGCAAGGCACAGGAACAAATTGCAAGCCCGTAGGTGAAGCCAAGTCCAAGTCCTTGCACAAGACTTATTAATATACCATACCTCAGTGTAGCTTGTAGCGAGGTAGCATATGAGTACTTGGCCAAAGTTTCATTTGTGAATGCATACAATGTCCTTATATAAGAAACTGCCTGCATCATAAGAAAGGAAAGTTGAAGGAAACTCCACATAGGCATTTAGATTCACAAATCCAAATACCCATTACTCTAGGCTCTAGCTCATGCATACAGGGACCAATACATCATCGTACCTTGAACAGCATAAAATGCTATTTTACCATGTTTAAGTACATTATTTGGCAGCTGACAACTCAATTTATCTATATCTACAGCTTTAACTATGAAGAATAACATTCTTGAAGAGTGGACAGAATCATGGATTTGCTATATCACGAAGATGTTGGATATGGGATGATAATAGAAAGCAACTTAAGTGAAAACCATTTTTAATTACTTCCACAGGAAGACTCTCTACTGGTGTGTGTGCCTACTGCTATTCACTTCTTGACTATTTGACTAAATAAGTGAAGAATCTTTGGACATAAACTAGATTCATCTCGTAGATGAATTTATTTAATACATGTATTACGGAATTAATATAAGAATGTGTGTAGGACATTATATGTGTACTTGGGAAGGGAAAATTCTAGCATTAAGTTTTGATTGTACTAGACTAGATACATGTTAGAAGATGTCCAATAAGTACCTAGGTACCACATTATAGCCATTTTATCAAAGCCAAGTTGAGAATAGCAAGGAAGAGTACTTTCCTCCAATTTCTCAACATTTGCCATTAGAGACGATTGTTTTGAGAGGCACGCGGAAAAATCAAAGTTTTTAAGAATTGAAAAATGAAACCTCAAATTGAAATGAATGTGGACCAAAATTAGCTTATATAATAGGTATGAGTATGCTGAGCTAAAGAAGCACCAGATTACTGAAACTATTTTGGCCGATGGAACTACCAAGATTTGAAAAGTTAAAATTTTGAATGACTATTTCGCGAAGGATCCCAACAAGAGTGTCAACCATAACAAAGTAAATGCCTATGGAATAACGAGTAGAGGTATCAGATGATGTCACTGCCATGAGAATGATTGATAAAAAAATCCCCTCTTGCATCTATCAAGAATTGATGAAGAGATGTTTGAGATGGTTACTTTCTGTGACGTGCAAGAAAGGATAAGGACTATGATGAAGAGAATACATGGAGACGACTCAAATGATGAAGGGTTCTTTGCAAAGTACAGATAGCCCAAAACTTCAAGAATTAGTTATGGTATTGTCGCTACTAAAAAGTCCAGGGATATTGATTCTAAGAGACCATAAAAAAACTTGCAGGGTTTTTGCAAGCAGACGAGGAAAAACTGAAGAAACCAAAACAAGTATTATCAAACAAGCTTTGTGTGCATTGGTTTTCAAATAAGGAAAAAGATGAGAAGTGTGCTTGCATCAAAGAAGCTGTGGACAGGGATGAGGTAGAGAAAGATTCAAGAAGCAAATTGAGGTCACCATGTTGTTCATATCCTCGTCAAGTCATTAAAGATTGACATCTACCACAGCATCTTATGGAGTAATAAATCAAGCTTAAAGGGGGTGCACTATAAAATAACTAGAATCATCTCAATTCTTGAAAAAGTCGATAATTGAATTATGACATAGATAGAATCATCTCAATTGTCAAAAAAATCGATAATTGAATTATGACACCTGTACTAGACTAAGTACATGTTAAAACAACAACCGATAAATACTTAGGTATTACAGTCAATTCATGTAACCCAGGTTTAAGAGAAAGAAGAACACCTTCTTCCCTTGTCTTCGAGAGAATTATGATGATTGCCTTACACCAGAAATTATTGATCATTAATTTTGTTCCTCCCGAATTTCCATAACATATTGTGTGGTTCTTCTTGAAAAAATCCTTATTCTTTATTTAAGAAAAAAGAGAGAGAAAAGGCATCACAGTCCTTGAGGAACATATTGTGCTTTCTCTTGTACAGTTTTAAAAGGGAAGCACGGAAATTCTCAGTTTCTTTTCTGCTTTTCCTTTCGAATCTTTTACCCTTTTTTTGTGTGTGTGTACGTGGTGTGTGTTGTGGAATGCTGCAAATGTTAGCACCTGATCCACCAAATATTATGTAAAACAATGCCATTCATCTACATAGTAACATTAACCGAGTATAAAGAATCATAAATCATCATTGATTGCTAAAAGTCCACAGTCCACACATTAATAAATTTGAAATATCACTACAAAGAGCTCTTTGACTAACAATAGTAAATACTACGCGTGAAATCCATGTTGTGCAGCTAAAAAGTTGAACCTAACACTTCACTCTCTAAACTAAGAAACGTAATACCTCCTTTCAGGTAAACTATACTTAGGTAATAAATGTTGGTTCCCACTTGAGCTCAGCAAACAGCTAATTATAGGCCTTAAACTAGAAAAACTCCAATGAGCATTTATCTACTTCCCACCTTGATGACATTAAATAACTATACTCAACCATTAATGCCTCATAATAATATTTTTCTGAGGTAGTTAAATATTACATATAACTAAAGAATTGACAGTAAAGCAAACTCTAGAAAGATCAACAACAATATGCATTTCCAACTCAATCTCCAGTCACTATTTAATAAAAGTGACTCCTTCGAGAATCAAAAAGGTTCTCATTTCCATTCTGGAAGATGAGAACAAGTAACAACTGATTCCAAATACTCTATTTAATCTAACTACTTTTTTGTCATTATTTTCTTGTCTATCCTGTTTTTATTACACTTCTTTTGAGCCAAGGGTTTATCAGAAACAGGCTCTCATCCCCACAAAGGTGTGGTGGGTAAGCTACGCGTAAATCCTACTACTACCACCACCACCACTCCAGACCCAATTACAATGAATATGTTGTTGTGGTATCCTTAATTACAAATATTCAATTTTCCAATTTCACCCAAAAATTGTCCAAAAGGAAAGAGTTGCATGAAATTCCCAAATGGAAGAATACTCATACCAATAATGGAGAAAAAAACAGACCTGTTCAGCTATACTTGCTGCTTCAGCATATGCATCCTGAATGTTCTCTGCAAGTCTATGAAGAAATATATTTGAAATTCCCCCAGCTGCAACAATGAAAGGTCCAGTCGCTAATGTTATAAGGGCAATTTGCCAGCAATTGACAAATCCAATAACAAGGCCACTGAAGAAAGTAGCCATATTATGAATATAGTTCCCAACCTGTCGCAGCACAGTAAAAGATTAGGTGAGAAGCAATTGTCAACATCTAGAGGAAAATATAAAGAAAGCTGAACGTACTTTTTCACTCAAAGCAGATTGAATAAGTAGCACGTCACTCAAAACTTGGCTCACAATGTCTCCATTGTTTCCATAGGTATCAAAAAAACTCATATCTTGATTCAGTAATACTTGAACATATCTTGATCTGATCACCGCCGTCTGACGTTCTCCAGTAAGAATCCAACATGATACCTCTATCAGAAAGAGATTAATTAAAACAAATGGTGGACCAGATGCAAGAGCAACTTTAAATGGACAATAATATAATTTTGAGCAATTTTAGCTTACCAATCCAACCAGCAACGAAAACACCCCCAGCAATATATAGAATGGTCAAGGCAAGCTGTGCAAAATATGATCTTTGTTAGGTAACTTGAAATGTTACAAAAATACTTGGTTAAACGCCATGAAAAATTTCAACAAAGACCAAGAGAAAAATTCAAAATAACTATCATCATCAAGCGTGGCTTGCAAGTAGTGGCGGAGTCAGGATTTTCACTAAGGGGGTTCAAAATCTGAAGAGTAGACAGATGAACATAGTGTAGCTCCGCCGCTGCTTGCAAGTAGAACAAATCTTCATCCTCTATTTACCATCTTTTGGGAGCTTTTGGACAGAAGAAGGCTAAAAATATTCAATATTATAAAAAATATAATTATAAAGATATTCTAAATTTGAGAGATATATTGTGATAAACTTACATACATATTGTTGTCAAAAGTTGACACGCTACTAATTAATTTAAAAATTATAATTCATTTTATAAGAAAGAAATAGTATAATTAGTACAAAGATATTGAGTAAATTTAATTATCTAACCTTGGTATTTAAATTTAATTGGCTGATTTATTTGTGGGCTCCAGCACTTTGGGTTAATTCCAATTTTGCAAATATCTTTGTTAATAAATCCTAAGCCATTGGGTCTTTTAATTAAAAAATTAAAAAAAACACAAAAAATTCAAGAAACAAAAACTCATATATAGTACACAAAGGTATAATTCATAATTAAAGTCCCTGTTTTTTTTTTCTCCTCAAAAACCACCTCGCTTTCGCTCCTCTGTTCTTTTCCAAGACATCTTTCGACGAATGGCGAAGTCCCTATGAAATGTGGGATTGAGAGATCTCATGTCTTACAAGTTTTTGTTGTTCTGAAGACGTCGTTGGTGACGGCAACTTTTGTAACCTATTCTTTATCAGGTTAGTTGAGAAAATGTCATCGACTTTCAGCGGCGATGAAACTGCTCTCTTCTTCACCAAATTTGTTCTTGACTCCGATCAAAGTATCCGAACGGAATTGACCAAATCGGACATGCACCCCACACCCGAGCCCGCACCAATGTTGTGTCAAGACGAGTTTGGCGGCAAAAACAAAGACCGTGCAACATAGCCTAGTGTTCTTTCCCCTAATAATATTTAAACTTGATACCTCATGATTCTCCTTCCACTTCATTAACCACTGGGCCACACCCTTGGCTATGTCGAACAACTTCAAACCATGCAATTCTTTTGGACGGAGAGTATCTCGTCACTATCTCCCTAGTCGATGTTGTTATAATTCCATGGTGTGTTATTTGGTTTTATACAGTTGAAATGCAGTATTTTACCACCACATGGTCTAACTTCTCACTGAAAACATCTAATCAGCAAAACCAACACCTCCCGGTTTACTAAGCTTCTAATTTTCCAAGCAAATGCATATGGACATTTATAGACAGAAAGGGTAGATGTTACCTTATTTTTTTATTTTTTGGGGACAAGTCAGAGATGCGGACATCACGTACAAAGGCACACGTATGTAAAATTCAAGATAGTTCTAGTAAACAAAGGCAGAAGTGCAGAAGACCAACTAACACAGCACAACTACAGGCATTGGACAGTCCAGTTGGTTATTGGCACTTGCACACAATTAAGACTGAAGGAATGCAAACAATATTCACTAAGGAAATCCTACAAGACGATTCCTTTGAGAGATGCAAATTTAATTACCTTAGTTGATTTCTGCTGTTGCAAATAACAAAATCACATGAGAAAGCTCAAATTCAACTGTTTACAAAAGATTAACTGAAACTCCACAGCACACTAATTTTTTGAGAATGACTGGCATACAAAAGCTCAGTCCAGATATAATATTAGGAATTGCGTGCCGCACAATCAAATTTTTGTAAGACCCAGTGGTTGTCCATCCTACTTTTTGGCTTTAGAAATTTAAAATGCAACAGAAATATAATGCCTTTTAGATTAATGCACATAACATAAAGCGAAATATCTCCAACCTAGATTTGGGTCATTTTCGTCAAACTCTCAAGAAAAATGACAGGCAAATGTCTTTTGTGGCCTGCTGCAACATAAAAAAGTAAAATTCTAGGAAATGTCGGAATAGATAAAAGAGTGATTTATGCTAAATAAGGTTACTCTTTACCAGCCAGGTCCAGGGACCGTATAGAAGCTTATATCCATTCACAGGCATCTGATGGAGGATTTACAGTTAAACAATGACTAGCTTTTAAAGTGGGATCAATAGCCTAAATTGAAAAAAATTGGCTGATCTCAATTGCTTGAAAGGCCAAGTATTTAGCACCAAGACAACAACCAATACTGTGGAATTATTAAACAGAAGGTAAACTGATACATGACCTCAACTAGAGTGCCCTTTCCAAGTCACAAGGCAGAACAAACTACACCAATAACAGGCTGAAACTACTAATTCACCTAATTACCCACCACCTGTAATTGAAAAGCACTAATCCAATATCTATTTGTTGCCTATTTCTCCACTATTGTCCTGAAGGAGTACAATTCAACAACAAAAGTCGGAGTACAACAAACATCAGCTTTCCAAATTGGATCAACTCTTACTAGCTATAATATACATGACCATGATTAATTCTTGATGGCTGATTAACACAACTGACAATAGTGGGGGAAGCAATACAATAGCTAGTCAGCATCCCTGATCCTATAATACCATGTAGATGCAACAATATTCTATAATTCATATCACCTCTTACTAGCTATAATATACATGACCATGATTAATTCTTGATGGCTGATTAACACAACTCACAAAAGTGAGGGACGCAAATACAATAGCAAGTCAACATCCCTGATCCTATAATACCATGTAGATGCAACAATATTACATAATTCATATCACCTCTTACTAGCTATAATATACATGACCATGATTAATTCTTGATGGCTGATTAACACAACTGAAAACAGTGGGGGAAGCAAATACAATAGCTAGTCAGCATCCCTGATCCTATAATACCATGTATATGCAACAATATCCTATAATTCAATTGATGTCATTGTTTTTATGCTAGAGTTCCTCTTCTATAACTTAGTGAAAAATATTTCCAGTCTTATACAAAAAAGCATGTATTTTAGAAAAAAGAATGTCTTTTAGCATTTTTAACAATCACTGGGACAATAGCCCAACCGAAAGGCAACAACAACAACAACATACCCAGTGAAATCCCCCAAAGTGGGGTCTGTCCAACCCAAAGGCAGCACACCCAAAATAATTCCAATGAAGAGATTGCTACTGCAACAACTGCAACAATTCAGTGTCCATTTGCTTCATTTTCACCCCATCATTTCACCATAATTGGAGGTTTTCTAACACTATCTGAACACACAAATCTCTAAAAAGCATAGCTACACTTAGTGCACAATTCAGCTCTAGACACCTCAGAAAATCTATGGAATAAAGATTCATTGAGAATACCGCAGATAACAAAAATAAGCTATTGCGAATACATAATTCAGCTGTATATTACCTCAGTGAACCGGTGAAATAGATCATCAGCAGGTTCAGAACCATGGCTAAGCAACTGAATAATCTTGGCAAAGTAATGCAAGTAAACCACCAAAGCAGTCCCATGTGCAGCTGCAGCAACTGATCCTAAAATCATAAGCACCCAATCAAGCCGGTCCGCACATGCGAAAAGCATTGAAAAAGGCGCAGCTGTTGGCGGAGGTTCCATCTCCTCCGTCTCAGCATCCATCTCCTCCTCCAACTCAACCTGCATAGCATCACCACCTGTATCCGTATAAGGAGAAGGTGATTCCGGAGGCTCCGATACTTCCGACACCGGAGTTAACGGCTGTATATGAGGTGGGGACCAGCCAAATAACCCCCTTTGTACCATCATTTTCAACTAACCGGTAAATCAAAAACCCTTTTTGACCCTATACCCTAAATCAGCAACAGAATACCATCATTTTCGACTACCGGTGAATCAAAAACCCTCAACCCTAAATCAGCATCATAATTTAGGGTTTTCACAAAAAAACACAAAATGAGATATTCGAATGCAGATCCAACAAATTTTGAAAATTCAACTGAAAATTGGGAGTGTAAAAGCAAGAATTAAAACTTGTATTCAGTGGAAAGAGCAAAAACTGGAAGCTTTGAGTCGGGTCAAAAATGGCGGAGAAAGAGTTGACTCGGCCCAGAAAATTTCCCCTTTGTTGTGCGTTTTGTGTGTATATTGTAAGGTTTTGTTTATATATGGTGGCTGAAGACGACGACGTATAAAGAGGACAATCGTTGTCGGAGTTTTCTAAGTTTTTAATTTTAATGTAGAAGGAAAAAGCAGCTATTTTTATACAATTTTCAAGTTTTTGAAATTCGAATATTTTAAAAATATATATATATATTTCACGTTTGGGTTTGATTATTATTTGAAAAAAAAAATAGAACCTAATTATTAAAGGTAATTTTTATTTTATTTTACTTAAATTTGAATAGAGTAAGAATAAAAAAGTATTTATTGTTTGTCATAGTCTTTATTGGTAAAGTTAGGTTTAACATAGTATAATCAAACAGTAATTATTGAAGTGTGAAAATAAAAACAGGAAAATGATACTTGACTTTAGAATTATTGGAATTAACTTTTAACGTAATGGTATTATATTTTTATACTATATGTATTCTTGCAAGAGATGTGTCATTCAATGGTAGATCTCAGTTATTATATCGATTTATTTGAATTCAATCAATATTTTAAATATTGAATATATGCAAGAATCTATTAAAATTAAAATTAATAATATGTTAGAACTTATAACTTTAAAAGAAAATATTTGATTCAATATTAAGAACCTTAAAAGTTAAACTTGTTGAACATAAAATTTGAATTCATCTTTTGTATTATTCATGATTCTTAAGTATTTTATATGTGTTTGTTATAAATTGATTGATGCTTGAAAAATTACTATTCATGTTTTAAAAATAACACAAAATACTATTGAACAAAAGAAATATATTACTTGTGGGATAATCGGTCCTAAAGAAATCATATTTGGAATCGCAAAGTCATGAGAATTAATAACTCTTACAACTTGTTTGGATGGTAGTTTATGGTTTCATAATGTATGGTATGGTATCGTATTGTACAGTACAGTACCGTACAATATTTGGATAGACTTAATGGGTTGCTACTGTTTAATGATAATTTGTTATTTGATTTGATGGTATGATACTATGCTACTGAATTGTAACTTGTAAATTTACAAAAATGTCCTTAATTATATAGATATTAAATTTATCAATATTTTTTAAAATAAATAAATAAATACATAGAATCAAGTAGGGAACACATACAAGCTAATATACCTCCCGTCCATACAAACAACACAACAAAATTAAAAAAATAAGAACTTATAAAATAACTAACCTCAAAAAATAGACTAAAACATGAAAGAAAAGACGGGAGGCGGAAAAGAAGTTTCAAAAGTTGATGCGGAGGGAAATAAGTAATACAAAAACAATACATATATTAGGATAAAGTCTAATAAATAATAAAGGATAAATTAGAACTATTAAAATTTAAATAAAGGTATAATTGAAAAAAAAAGAAAAGAGAATCATGCGATACCTATCAAATTGGTAGTTTCAAAAAGTGAGGGTTTTCATGGTTACAGAACAATGAAACCAAATCATATCATACCAGATAATTAATAAAACAATCAAAACAAACATCGTTCTCTTAATAACCATACCATACCATACCACAAAAAATCACCATTCAAACAAGTTGTTAGTTACCTTATAGTTTTTCATAAACAACTTTACAAGATATATATTATACTTTACGATTTTAACTTGTGAAATAATAGTGAAAATATATATATTTTTTCATAAAGAAAAAAGTTTGACAAGTCTTTTTCTTTTCTTTTTTCATTGGGTGTGTGGGTGGAGGTGGGGGAGGGGGTAGGGGTATAATGCACATGATTTGATTAATGTTTTTGTGCTTTGTTGTGTTGTGTCCAGCGCAAATGCAAAGGCATTGTTCCCTTAAAAAGTAATCAATGCCCTTTTTCGTCTTTTTATTAGTTTTTGGTTTAGGAACTCATAATCTTTTTTATTTTTTAATTTCATGCTACTTCAATTGCTCTATATCTTACTACTTTTTTTGTTCTTGTATCATTCTTGCAATTTTGTTTCAAAAAATTTCATTTAAGTCGAAAATAACTTGGTAAGAGCAAGATCAATTCTCTAATCAAAATTTTCTTTCTCCCCCCTTCTACACTTTTTTTTAAAGTATGAAAAATTCTGAGTCTTATTTAGACTCTTGTAAAAAATTTATATACACGCTTTTTTTAATGAGATGTTGGAAATTCCTTAACACTTTAATGTTGACAACTCAATTGTTGCACATATGGGTTAAACTAATGAGAGATGATTTGGTAAGTATTATATATTATATATGAATAGCCCTGAGAGAACTATTTTTTCTTTTAATTTGTAGCTTCTCCCAACATCAAATAAATTATTCTTGTTGCTACTTAAAAGCATCTTTTATTTTTGGCCAGATACCTCAAATCTCCAAATGTGACTTTTAAAAAAATAAATACTTTTGGCTTCACAAGGAATAAAATAAAGAAAAGATTTATACTTTAGTCACAAAATTGTTATTATTAAGTCATACATCATTGAAATTGTGAATAACATATGTTAAAAATTTAACAAAATAAGAAACAAATAATGCTAAAGACAAAGTGATGTAAATATGTTCTGTTTTGGTCAAACTTGTAATATTTTTGAATATTGTTTACGAGAAATAACCAAGAAAAAGGGCATGAGTTTTTTTCCCCTTCTTAATTTTTTTTTGTTAGTACATGAATGAGCTCCTTCTAACATACATAATATTTACCTTTGACAGTAGCAGCAATTTTAGTATGTGGATATAAGAATCGTTCGATTCGCGATATCCAACACACTTGCACATTTTTCGATAAGACTGGGTACCAATTACATTACATATCTGAGAAGAATCGACTAGTTTTTCTTTTTT
The DNA here is from genome assembly GCA_038996855.1 of Solanum aculeatissimum. Classification (NCBI taxonomy): domain Eukaryota; kingdom Viridiplantae; phylum Streptophyta; class Magnoliopsida; order Solanales; family Solanaceae; genus Solanum; species Solanum aculeatissimum. The sequence goes on along the minus strand of JBCEWC010007887.1, from coordinate 3,319 downwards.
CGATGACTCTTGTGTTTGAGACAGCTTGTATGCACCTTGACGTTTTCAGTGGGCATTTGCCACCTCCGAATAGCATAGGTACTTGGTAACTTTGCTCTCCAAGGCTTAGGCAGATGAAAAGAAATGACCTGGTACCAAACCGACATACAGAATGATTTCCAATAATTGCCATTCCGCGGCAATGTCCTATATGTTGAAACTTGACAAAATCACAGAATCTTTTGATACCAGTAAGAGGAAAGAAAGAAGAGTGGGAGTTAGCAGGAGCCATAAGTGATCATTGATGGTGACATCTGCTCAACTTGATTGACATGTCTTTGATCGACTGCATGAGGAACTTTTCGAGTCCTTCGGCAGCTGGCCCCAGTCTTAGGAGACTAGGATCACCCCATTCACTGCAAGGATCACTGAACCAATTTGAGCTACCTAAACACCATCCTCCTGGTGTAACCATACCACGACCACGGTGAAGAATGTGTGCATCAATCATGTCCAATAAGGCAGAATCCGCTGATATATTTCCAACAAATGCAATCTCCCTTTTAAGTATTCTATCAGAATTTGGAGCTCTGAAGTCTGAAGGATCTAGAACAGTGTTGTCTGAGTTAATGAATCGCAAGTTGAAGTTAATGACAGCATCTGAAAATTCCTTAGTATTGCAAGCAAGAGTCTGAAAATATCCTTTATGAGAAGATCTAGTGTTCGAGAAGTATAGCAAGAGCAATCTTGGCAAATTTTCCCATCCCTGGATCGAATACTCAACAAACTTCCGGTTTAGAATTACATGTTGAGAACCTGAAAATCAAGCAAGCTTTGGTCAAGAAAATGGAATTGGATCAGTTAACATATCTCAGAATCCATACACGAATTCTGAGTGCTCAATCAAATTATCAGAAAACATTTTAGCCTGAGTAAAGACATGAAAAATGAAGGAAACAAGAAATCAACTGGCAAGTAACTTACCCATAAGAAAATTAAAAGCACTAGGAAGTGCCCGTTTTCTGTCACCCACAAACATCTTTCCTCTTAACAGAATGTAGAGTCGAGAGTCAACTATAACTTCTGCAGCCTTTTGATATCTGAAAACAAAAAACCAACGATAAGCAATTTTATACAATTGTAAAACAACAGCTAATTTGAAGGAACTGGAAGGAATGATTTACTTACTCCTCTGGGCTGATGTTCTCATTATATTCTATGAAATTCAAATTCCTTGGAACAGAAGACAGGACGTGTAGAAAATCTGCAACAAATGTTACACTTAGTGCATCAGCAGCTCAAATATATGTTGCATCTAGGAAGAGCAGAGAGCAAAGTGAGCCTTCTGGATGAGCGAAGACGACAAGGGAAATTCATGCAATCAAATAAATCGCAAAGAACATTTTTTTATCTTCCAAAAAAAAAATTGTGAAGAACATTATGCGAACACTATCTCCAGCCTTTAAGTTATGCTCAGAACCATTCAACCAAGTGTTTAGGGTTGCCCAAATTGATGTCAATAGTTCATTATGTCATTTTCCTACTCTTCTTTCCTTATCCTTTTTCATCTCTGTGCTCTTAGTAAACAGAACGTGAATTGTCCTGACCTGCTTGACGGAGCAGTCTGTGTTATGTTGCAAATGAGATGCTAGAAAGTCCAAATATGCAACTTTTTAGGCAAGTTTATTCAAGTCTTAATAATTTTTTGAGTTACTCGGACATAGATGCAACTCATAACACCTAACTATTCGTAATTGAACCAACTCAAGTTTTAGAAATGTAATTGTTGCTCCAGTTCCTCATATTTTTATCAGTTTCTCATTTTGTTCTCAAACAAATATACAACAACGACGACATACCCAGTATAATAACACAAAGTGGAGTCTAGGGAGGGTAGAGTGTATGCAGACCTTACCCGAATACAGTATAGAGGAGCAAATCATCAGCCTTAGGGCAATCAACACAAGACAAAATAGATTATGCCTAACAAACAACAACAACGATGCCTTAACCCCAAGCAAGTCAAAGTCGGCTATGTGAATCATCACTGACCATGTCACTCCAAATGGATCATACAATAATGGGGTAGATCTTTTTCCTTCTCTTTTGATAAAGATATAAGGTGTACTTCTCTTTTTTGCATTTACTGCCTTTAATTTTTCCACTACACTCCCTTGAGATCAATAAATGCAACTTAACCTTATATGGAAAGAAGAACCTCGACGGTCAACTATCCTTCATCAATTAGAAATGGCTATACACTTAATGGTATCTATCCCTTTTTCTCTTTGCATTCTGTTCACTCTCTTGAAGTGCAATCAATGAGTTTGAGATCAGTCATTGCATGCAAGAAATGCATTTGATGGCATCCTTGGTCTTTTTTTTTTGATAAAGGTGGCATTCTAACCAGCTTGTGTGCACTTCGGCCTTCGCTACGACTAAGTCGGTGCACCAAGAGTTAGCCGGTGAGAAGAAATCACATAACTTTTTTTGTCTGAGCTGGAATTGAAGCTTGGTCTGACATGGTTTTAATCTCAAAATCACCTAGTTTTTTTTCCTTCTTTTGCCTAAGCTGGAATTGAACCTTTTTTTTTATTAAGGTGATTTTTAAGCTGGAATTGAACCTTGATCTCCTATGGTTTTGATCTCATTTCATTAATCACTAGGATCTTTTTTATACTGGTCAGAGGCCAGTGTTGGAAGTAGTGTGTGATATTTAGAGACTTCTCCAATTCACCTTAAAATCATAATATTCAGTAGTGAATTGTATTAAGCCCCAATAGAGCAAATGAATACAAAGGATTCATATAGCTGAACCCAACTAAATCGGGATTGAGACTTTAGTTGACTGATTGTATTCCCTTGAAAGATAATAAAATCAGGTGGATTCAACAAGCTTGACCACCTTTATATGAACTTCAAAACGCTCATGAAATTTGCTAACATGGTTAAAATGAATCTTTTATGTATATATAATAGATGTTGACCCCCTTAGTGAAAACCCAAGCTCGATGACTGACTCTGGCTAATCAAGCCTACAACAAATAACTGATTTGAACTTTGTCAAGTTCCAGCTCAGCTCAAAAATCTCCAAACCAAACAGTAGAAAGGCCTCCCCCACCCCCATTTGGAACTGTTAGCTAACAATTGTTTCTCGGCAACTTCAATAAAAATCACTACTTTCAGCTTGAACTATACAAACTAGCCTGCACCCAATCTATCAAGAATTTAACAACTCCTAAAGTGCTCATGAAATTTGCAAATGTTGGGTCTAAGTAAAGTGTGAATTGGGAAATGAAGAAGGAAAGAAAAAGGAAATAAGTTGGGGGAACCAATGAAG
>JBCEWC010007886.1:0-20763 GCA_038996855.1 Solanum aculeatissimum | reverse complement strand
AACCCTAACTATGAGAGTTGTTGGAGTCACAATTTCTTTACAACCTCAAAACCCTAACTATGAAAGAAAAGAAAAAATGATACCTTTAAAACTCAAATTGAATTTCAAGAAGGAGATGATGAAGATGCCGCTGCTACTGCTGACGACGATGAACTGCCCGGACGATGATGGCCTAGATGAGAGGAAAGAAAAGAGGAGAAGAGGAGAAGAAGAGAAGAGAGAAAGAAGAAAAGAGTTTTGATCGGGTAGAGTCATAGGAGAAGAGAGAAAGAAGATCAGAAAAATAAAATTTACATATTTAGTTAGGGTTAAAAATTTTAAAAATTATATTTTACACCCCAATTAATTTAATTACTAATTAGAAAAAATTTGACTTTTAAATGGTCAACTTGTCAAAACTTATTTGTAACCTTCCATTCAATTCTCTCCTTTCTCTTCCTCGACGATGACGCGAACGACGAGGAAAGCCAAAAAATAGTGTCTGGCTAGCCATCTTCAGCAAAAGCTTCAACGTCAGGACCCTTTGACTGCAAAACGACGCCTCACCCAACAACCCTTCGTCCTTGAGCAGCTACGCGTCGTAATCTTGATCACTCGTCTGTCCTTGCCCTTAATCGGATAGATGAGGTTGGAGTCAAATTCGTCCAAATCCTTGTGATTGCAGCCGTTTGAAGCTTGTGGATGAGTTTGGGATTCAAAAACTCAAGAATATCCTTTAAAGATTCCAATATTTCCCCCAAAAATGCTCAAATTTTGCCCTGTTTTGTTCACTGAAAAGGGGTTTCTTTCCCTGTTTTGAGTTTTAGGAGGATACAAAAATTATTATATAGAAACAAAAAAAATTGCTTTCAATTTTAAATTATTTTTGAATGGTTTTGTGATTTGATTTCATAACAAATTTCTGTGGTTTGGTTAACAAGACTGGAAGTCGCTCGCGCTCGTTGTTCCATTCGTTGCTTCTAGAGAGGTAATACCCAATTATTCCACACTCCCCTGTTCTAATGTGTGTGCGAACCTTTGGTTTTGTCAACATATTGCTATTGTTTCTTCCAATTTTATTATCAAATTTAATCGCATTTGTATTTTGTGATCTCGTTTTTTTGTATGAATATAGAAGTGATTTTAATCCAATATTTTTGTTTCACTGTAAGCTTGTTACCTGATACTTCATGGCTATAGGCCTCATTGTATGTCTATTTCTTCATTGTTTTCCATTTGAATAGCTTATCATGTCGTTTCCGTCGAGCATGGTTTCTGCATAATGCCCTTTCTGTTGCCTTTTTTGTAGTCACAAGTTTGATCTGATTCATCATTCAGTCCAATTTGATCCATTTTATATGTTTCAGTTTTCAAGTTTAGTCTATGTTCATTCGACTTTATCTTATTTTTAACTAAACATTATGAAAGACATATGTTGTGACTCGAACATGCTCGCTATAGGGCTTGTGATAATAAATATATTACAACCTTCTCGAGATTTTAAGTCTCATTCTTTTTAATAGCCGTATATTTGACTTTGTTAAATCGTCTATTTCACTATGGCTTGAATTGATTTCATAACCGTGGATCAAAGGATGATTTTAAAAATATAGATTTTCTCAACTTTTTTGACTCAAACATGCTCAGCTTTAGCTTAAACGTAATCTCTGGCTATTATTTTTTTCTCTAAAAAAAAAAGAATGAAAGAATTTATTTTTTTTTCTTTCTTAAGTTTGCCATTTTCCTTGGATTCACAATTAGTTTAGATGTTTGCTTTTCCAGGAACTCAAATATATGTTATATGCATTCTAGCCTGGTTCTTCATGTTTGACACTTTTAATATACTTCTTCCTTTAAGACTAGCAAATGCTTAACTCTCTGTGCATGTTTTCTTGGCCGACTTTCAATTTAATTAGAGACATTAATCTATTCTCTTTATTAAGTGACATTAATTGTGCGAAATCTTTTTGTTTCCATCGTTTCCTTCTTTAGTTTGTTTCATATGTATACTTATGGTTATCATTTTCTTTGATGCATGTGAAATCCATTCGAGTCTTCTGAGACTCCCACCTTGCATTTCTTGAGTCCGTGAAGGCCCGAGAAGGTTTGGAAAGCCGTTTTCAAGTCTTGAAAGCCGGTAATGGGTCGTATATATCAGTATATACACTTTTACACTGTGATAATCAGTGATAGTATACAAAGTGAAAAATGGGCCGAAGCCCAATGTTTTTAGCAAGAGCAGATCGAAAATAGCTGAGTGTTGAATTTACTGAAATGCAAGTATAAAATAAGAAAAAAATTAAGTATATACACTGATATACAATATATATACAGAGAAATTATACAAGGAAAAAGAAAGGCTAAAGGCCCAAAATTGTAGCAGCTTAATTTGATGAGCTTGGGCTTCAGCCCAAGCCCTTTTTTAGCTCTTCTATAGATTGTTATCTTGCTTATGTATATATTTGCACTTATTTGAATCTTGATGCTTATTTATTTATCTAACATAATTAAATTCCCCAAATGACGCTATTTTTCTTTAATCGCCTCTTATTTATTTAATTATTTTCAAAGCTTCCAAATTATTTCAAAAGGTTCAGAACTATTAATTTTCTTTCAAAGCTAGTTGAGTTTAAAATTTTTAAGTTTTCTTCGATACTTTAATGAATCTTTTTTAAGTAACTTGAATATTTAGGTTATTTAATATTTTTTTCAAAAAGATAATAAATGATAACTATAACATTTGCCTAATTTCAAATCCTCTTTAAAATTTCCGCAAATATTCTTTTGAAAATTATTCTTTTTAGAATAATTAGGTTATTTATTACTTTTCTCTCAAAAAAATAAAAATAAAAGAAAAGAAAAGAAAATATGTCTTTCTTCTTTATTCAAAATATTTCTAAGTCTTTTGTTTTTTTAAAGTTTGGATTTCCTCTTTCACACTAAGTTAATTTAAAAACGTGCTTCCTTTGAAATCAGTTCTAGACACTTTACTTGAAATTTTTAAAAGAATAATTTCCTCTTTTAAAAATATAAGTCTTTCTAAGGGTAGGATTATTTTACTGTTATTGAAAATTATATCATTTATTTAAAACTTTTCACTTGAATTACCTTTACATTTTTAATCAATTGTATTTTTTTGAATAGTTAGTCAAATCAATTCTAATCGTCGGTTAACCGCATGTTAGCGATCGTTTCAAGTGCGTAAAACCTTCTTGAAATGAAAATTTGAATCCGAACTCATTCTTTGGGATTTTAAAAGGATTTTTCTGTTTGAGTCTTTTTAAAATCATTTTAACAGTTTTCTTGATTTTTTTCCTTTAAAAAATTAAGTGACGACTCTATTATTTTCTTAAAATTGATTTTTCTAAAGCCTAAGTCAATATTTTAAAACCGGAATTTTCCCACATTAAACACATAACTTACAAGTTTTACATGCTACACACTAGAAAAGACTACAATTATTAGGTTATACTGCATTAGAATTCAAGATGAACATAATAACTTAGTTACTTCTCTCAATAAATCAGTAATACTTGCATTGAATATTATTCTTAGTGTAGGTTTGAATAATTATTTTTATACCAAACCCACCCCCTTTCGGGAATAAGTAGATTGATTCTTCAAAATTTCTTTAATTAATCTAAGTCTAGACCATATTTTCCTCATAGGATCGACCCTAAACCATTGTTAGGTCCTATATTTGAAATAGTGACTGCTTATACCTTAATTGGGAGGGATAATTTGGGCGTGATCAAATTTTTGTGCTATTGTCGGGGATAGAACCCAGGTCACCTACATGATAGGCGAGAATACTTACCACCTATCAAATTTTTGCGTCGTTGCCGGAGAATATGACTTTTAGATTAGTTTAATTAGAGTGATTAGAGCATTAATCCTTGTCCCTTTATTTTATGTATTTTTTTGTTTTTGTTTATTTTCCAACATACAGGTGTAGTGCATGCCCAATACCTATAATCGAGGCAATCCCATCACTCCATTCGATTAAAAAATACAAAGGATGTTGAGAAGAATGACCCATGACAATGCCAACAATATTGTGAATGATACACTTAACTTGAATGAGCAAAACCCACCACCACCATTGGTGGAGGACAACCAACCACCGCAAGGTCAACAAGAAGTAGTAGATGGGTGGAATCCATACAGACTTGATCCTACAGCGATGGATGTCATAGGAGTGATCTGGTTGCCTCCACTATCGGTGGACACGAAATTTTTCATATCTAGTGGGTTACTACAGATATTGTAGGACAAAGGGTTATTTGCGGGCTTACCATCGGAGGATCCGCATAACCATCTACACAACATTATCTTTATCTGCAAGAGCATGATGGGGAATCAAAATCTATTCATGGATGTCATTGGACTCCGTGTTTTCCCATTATTTCTTATAAGTGAAGCAACATTATGGTTATCTGAGCTCTCTCAAAGCTCTATATCTACATGGGTGGACATGTAGAAAACCTTTTTGGAGAGGTATTTTCCCAAGTCAAAGAAATTGAAGCTTAAGGATCGTAGCAATAACTTTGAGTAAATACCTAGTGATTCCATAACTGCTACATGGGAATGGTTTGTCAAATACTTGAGGAGTATTCCAGACCATAAGATTACTGATGATTCCTTAGTGGAGATCTTCTATCGGGCATTAGATGACAACTGCAAAGTGGTTGTCGACACCATAACCGAAGGATCATTCTTGGATTGTACTTTTGCAGATGTGGCTTAACAATTGAAAAGAGTAGGAAAACTAAATTGTGCATGGGGCACGAGGGATTCAGCAACAAGAAAGAGCTCTTTCTCAGTTCGTATGAATTTGAAAAAAGCTAAAATCAATGAAGATGTGTTACAAGAGTTAGCCCGGATAAGTACTAATGTTGGGCTACTGATGAAGCAAAATCAAGAACGAGTAAATGCAGTTAGTCACCAACCACCAAGAGCATCCATTTATGATAAGTTATATTATGAGGAGGATACTTATTTGTAACTGATTAGGTGGGGGGTTTTGGAACAATACCCAAGGGTCCAACCAAGACTATTGGCGCTAAGTTCAAGAAAACCAAAGTCGAAACTATAACAGAGACAATGCATATAGGGAAAACAACTAAAGAGGATACTATGATAGAAATAGGGCTCATGACCGTGATAGTGATTGGGTTTACAGAGATAGGTATCGAAATGGATTGTATGTGCCACCAAAATATTATAATTTTGGAGCTGGAAGTTCGAGGATTGAGGAGATGTTTGACAAGTTCCTGAAGAAAGCATATGCACAGGATAAGACTTTAAAAGAGATGAAATATGACATATTAGGGATTAATCTGAAAATTGAGTCTCACTCGGTAGTTATTAAACAACTAGAGCAATAATTTGATTAGATGGCAATGCAGTTAAACCAATGCCAGAAGGGTATATTACCAATCAACACTGTGCAGAATCTAAAGAATGATGGGCAGTGCATGATAGTGAATACACGAGGTAGTTAGCAGACGATCGACCTACCAATGTCACTTGATGATGATGTGGTTGGGGAGGAGATAGTTGAGTGTAAAGATGCAGAGACTAGAGATACTAAGCACAAGGATATTATTGGTGATGACGTGGTAACACCTAAAAAGTTGAAGCCCATACCTAACCCTCCACCACCTTTCCCGCAGAGGCTTAAGAAAAAGAATAAGGAGGGGAAGTTTCATAATTTCATCTCGATGTTGAAGCAATTATCTATCAATCTCCCTCTCATTGATGCATTGGAGAAAAATGATCGGGCATGCAAAGTTCATGAATGAACTAGTGACGAAGAAGAGAATGGTGAGTCAAGAGCTTACTCAAGATCTTTACCATTGCAACAAGATCCTTAGTGCAAAAGAAATAGGACCTCGAAGCATTCACCATACCTTGCACCATCAAAGTCTTTAATTTTGCAAAGGCATTGTGCAATTTAGGAGCTAGCATCAACCTGATGCCTTTTACGATGTTCAAGAAATTGGCCTTGAGGGCCCTCACTTTGATATCAATGTGGTTGTTAATGGTAGACAAAACAGTGAAAAAGCCTGTGGGGATACTTTATGATATTCTTGTCAGAGTTGAAAAATTCATATTCCTTACAAACATCATGATACTTGATTGTGAAGTTGACTTCGACATCCCAATCATCTTGGGAAGGCCTTTCATATCCACTGGGCGAGCACTAGTAGATATGGAGTTAGGCCAACTCAAGTTTTGATTGAATGATTAAGACAATCCATGAAGAGACCTGATGATTTAAAAGTTGTCTCTATAATTAAGAGTGTTGATAAAGTGTGATTGGAGGTACCCATAGAGCAGAGATTATTATCGAAACCCTTGAGGCTGTGTTGATGAATTTTGAGAGTGACGGCATCCAAGACTATGATGAGATGGTTAAGGCACTTGGATCATATGGATATCCTAGACACCAACTCAAGCTTGAGTTGGACTTGAAAAATCGTGAGTAACCCACTAGAACATCCATTTGAAGAGCCATCGGTGTTAGAATTGAAGGCTCTTGCAGCCCACTTGGGGTATGTGTTTTTGGGAGCTAACAATACTTTACTTGTGATTATTGTTATAGATCTTGATGACGAACAGGTGGAAGCATTGGTTTCGATCCTCAAAAGATTCAAAAAGGTTATTGGATGGACAATTACAGATATTATTGGTATCCTACCTGCATTTGTACTTATAAGATTCAACTTATCAAAGACTATAAGCCAAGCATTTAGCAGCAAAGGTGTCTCAACCCATCAATGCAAGAGGTTGTGTGCAAGGATATAATTAACTGATTAGACGTTGGTGTGATATATTCAATTGCTTATTGTGAATGTGTGAATCTGGTCCAGTGTGTTCCAAAGAAGGGAGGTATCACTGTGGTTTCTAATGCTAGCAATGAGTTGACTCCTATCAGATCAGTCACAGGTTGGAGGGTTTTCATGGATTATCATAAACTTAATGCTTCAATATAAAAGGGTTACTTCCCCATGTCATTCATGGGTCAGATACTAGATCGATTGGCAGGCAAAGGTTGGTACTATTTTCTTAATGGTTATTTGGGCTAAAACTAGATTTCCATTGCTCTAGAGGACCAGGAGAAGACAATTTTTACATGTCCTTATGGAACCTTGGCATTCAAGATGATATCATTTCGATTGTGTAACGCACTGGCTACATTCCAAAGATGTATCATGTCAATCTTCTTAGATATGGTGAAGGATACTATCAAGGTGTTTATGGATGACTTCGGTGTTGTTAAAGATTCATTCAAAGATTCCTGAATACATCTACATAACACTAAACTAATGTGAAGAGTGTCAACTTGTGTTGAATTGGGAAAAATATCACTTCATGGTGAAGGAAGTTATTGTGCTCAGACACAGGATCTCCATCAAAGGCATAGAGGTTGATAGATCTAGCATTGAGATTATTGAGAAGCTCCTTCCACCTATCTCTATAAAAGGCGTGAGGAGTTTCTTAGGACATGCAGGATTCTATAGTTGGTTCATAAAAGACTTCTCAAAGATTGCACATCCTTTGTACAAGATACTTGAGAAGGATACTAAGTTCGTGTTTGATGATACGAGTCTGAAGGCTTTTTAGGGGTTGAAGTAGAGGTTGATTTCAGTGCCAATCATTATTACACCAGATTAGACTCAACCCTTTGAGATTATGTGCGGTGGAAGTGGGGTAGAAGTTGGTATGGTGTTGTGATGGCATAGAGAGAAGATATCACATCCCATCTACTATGCAGGTAAAGCCTTTAATGCAGTATAAAAGAATTATACTATCACAGAGCAAGAGTTCCTCGCAATGGCTTTTGTGTTTGAGAAGTTTAGGTCATATCTGTTGGGAACCAAAGTCACTGTGCATACTGATCATTCGGTATTGAGATACTTGATGGCAAAGAAGGATGCTAAATCAAGGTTTATTCGATGGGTACTTCTTATTCAAGAGTTTGATTTTGAGATAATTTGACAAAAAAGGAACATAGAATCAAGTTGTTGACCATCTATCTAGACTTGAGGATGAGGCTATGGCTATGTTTGAAAATGGGTTGGAGATCAATGATGCGTTCCCCTGATGAGAGAGTATTGGTTGCATCACATGATTTGATAACATGGTTCATATATTTTGCAAACTACTTAGGGATGTTGTGCCACCGGATTTGACTTTCCACCAGCGTTGCAAGTTTATATCTGATGTAAGGAAGTTTTTATGATAAACCATATTTATTTCATGTCTGTGTAGATGGGACTATTCGTCACTATGTTCTTAAGGCAAAGATGATGAGAATTCTTGAGGCTTGTCACTCATTAGTAGTCGATGGGCATCACAGTGGTATTCGAACAACACATAAGATCTTGCAGTGTGGATACTAGCCAACTATCCACAAAGATTCCTATAACTATGCTAAAACATGCGACAAGTATCAGACAGCGCATGGAGTTTCCTGAAGGCAAGAGCATTACAGTATTTCTCAAGAGGAGCATCTTCTCATAATTTGACTTCTCGGGAGATCGTAAGCGATGAAGGTTCCCACTTTTGTAATAGATTGTTCAAGGCTCTAATAGAGAAGTATGGAGTGAAGCATAGTGTGGCAACGCCTTACCATCCACAGGCGAGTGGGAAAGTTGAGGTATCTAATAGGGAGATTAAGCAGATTCTATCTAAGATAGTGAATGCAAGCCGGATAAATTGGTCATGAAGGTTAGATGATGCATTATGGGCGTACCGAGCTGCATTCAAAACTCCCATAGGTATGTGTCCTTACCAACTTGTTTTTGGTAAAGCTTATCACATACCTGTAGAGCTTGAGCATAAGGTGATGTAGGTGCTTAAGAAGCTAAATCTTGATTGGAATGATGTTGCTACTTCAAGGCTAAGCTAACTCAACGAACTCGATGAATTTTGATTGAGAGCATATGAGAGCTCAGCATGGTAAAAACAAAAGATGAAGTTGTATCATGATCGTCACATTGAGCACCATCATATTGCACTAGGAGACTTGGTTCTTTTGTACAATTCCAGGCTAAGGTTTATCACTGGAAAACTCAAGTCCAAATAGTTGGGTCTCAACAAGGTCACACATGTCTTCAACCATGGGGCTGTTGAGTTAGAGTACAAGGATGGCACGAGGTTCAAAGTCAATGGCTAGAGAATCAAACTATACTTTAAAATCACAGATAAAGTCAATACAATGGGAGTATGGACGCTTGGTGAAGTCTGAGTAACCAAGTGGTCTAATTCATGTCGCGATAATAAATTAGGTGCTACTTAGAAGGTAACGCAAGATACTAGTTGTAGTTTTCATGTATTTGTTTTTCATTTTAATTTTGGACTCATAGGTAGTTTAAAGTTTCAGTTTTTGTTGTATTTTTAGACTCACAAGTAGGAAAGTTATAGGGTAACAAATTATTTTGAAAAGAATACGCAAGAACAGGGTGAAGGCAGCAAACAAGTCCTAAAAGTGAGAAATATGGTTTTACGAGTTAGTGTACGAATCGTGGTTTAAACCATGGAATGTGGCACTATCCATAGAACTAGTTCCAGAGAGTAGGAAATTTTGCACTTTAATTCCATAAACCAACTTTTATGGTTCGTAGAAAGATCTATGAGCTGTGAATGGGGTTCATAGATCCCAGGTAAGTTTTCTAGAAATTTGCTCTGTGTTGGGGGAATCTACAAACACCACCTATGTAACATAGAACATTCCACGGCCCGTGGTAGCTTTCGTAGACACCAGTTCTTAAAAGTGGCATAAATCAATCTACAAAACCAAGTTCGAGGTTTCGTGGACTGACTCTACCTAGTTAATTCCACCAGGTAAAAAGGATTAAAAAGAGGTAAATTTAATTTACCCCATATGTTTCTCACAAGAAATCAAAATGCCAAAACCCTACCCTTCTTCCTCGTTTTCGGTCCTTTCTGATCACCACCATAGTGTTTTTGGACCAAATTCCAATAAGGACACCACTGTCCTGACATCAATTCTGGTGACCCTAGGGATTGTTTTCAAATTGGGTTTACTGATTTTGCACGCCTATCAGTCTACTTGGATTTTTTGATACTATGGGTCCCAAATCTGACGTCACTAGACGTGCTGAGATAAAAGCCATGAGAGAGAGACTTTGAGATGAGCTGACGAATTCATATACTAGTGGATCATTAGAGGAGTTGATATCCATATCGATGAAGGCATCGATCCACGATGGACTAGGATTATTCCAAATAGATAGTATCAGCCAAAAACCCAGCTATTACAATACAACCTTCCTAGTCTGAGGAGGGAGGCTTCAGGCAGAGCGATTCCATTTAGATGACCATATCTGTAGAGGGTTCCCAATCTAGGTCCCATGATCATGATGACTCGAGCTCAGAGGAGGAGCCAGATCAGAGTCTGAGGGTTCAGGTAAGTCCATCACTGTACCTATTCATGTATCCGACCAGCCGAGACGTTAGTGCATCAAGGACATGAACCGCTATCTTTTATAAGGACTTCCAACAAGATGATAGCGGTCGGTGCACCTAGACTATATTTGAGGATCCTCGGATACTGACATTTAGATTTGATGGTGTGCCGGTTCTCCGAGATACACTTGCCCGGTACAGACTAAAGTGGTTAGCACCACTATGGGGGAAGTATTTCGCACTGCTAGTTGATACGCCCAAACTCACACCTCAGATAAAGTGCAAAGCGGTCGTTGACCAAATATAGAACCCAACAAGAGTTGGGGTCGATCCCACAGGGAATACGTGAAAATACAACTAATAGTACTTAGTCTCACGTGTAATTACTATTCCCAAAATAACAATGCATAATAAAAATGAGAGTTTTTGGAATAATATTTAGCTAATTAACAAATGTAATATACTGATTGCTATCTACGATGACTATTGAGATTCAACAATAACTTGCTAAACTAGGTTTGTGGTTCCCATGACACCAATTCCAATATTCAAACTTAGAGCTTTTACGATAGTGATCACATATACAGAGTAAGTAAATAGTTAACATCTAATACACCTTTCAATCCCTCTTAAGTGTATATCATTCCTTACCTTCCAGTCTTAGAACGTTTTACTCATTTTACTCTTACTTTTCACTCCAGGATACTCTCACCTTTCTGTCTCGAGTACTTAGACTAGGTTAACAACCCCAAATTCTGCCATAAGAATCTTTTCCTAATCACTACCTCCCTTTCGGACAAACAGTGAATACAGGATTACCCCAATTCGTTGGCTCATCAAGGTTTAAGTTCAATTGAAGACATCTTATGGTGTATATGATAATCACTTCCGATGTTAGCCCTACATTTACCTATCTTCTTTGGTAATCATGGTCCCCACAACCCTAGTTGCGGGTTTAGCCTAGCATGCTTGAAGGATCCGAACTAGAACAAGATGAAGAAGACATGAATCACACTTACGATTGAATGATCAATAAAACTACAGCTTACAATTGTAATTCACCGGATCAAACGTAGCAAGTATTTGTAAAAGTAACGTTACAATCACAATATCTCCTCCGTTATAGGTTCAGTAGTCAATAATAATTAAAAATAACCTAAAAATATATTTATACAACTTAGAAACAAATCCTATGTGAAATAGGAAAATTGGGCATCGGCACGCTCAACGATGACTACATGGATCGTGTAAGGTTAAACGGTTCGTGTCCCCCCACCATCTAGATTTACTTGGAGCAATATTTCACCCAGCCTTTGGACGACCTCACTGCCTCACTTGACGAACACCTGTGACGGATCGTGTACTGTCACACGGTCCATTTGGGTCACCGTCTGTTTTGCCTTGACATTCTGCCTTGATCGTGTGACTTGCCAAAGGTTCTGTAACATTTCACGGTGAGTGCAACGGTCCGTACAACTCCCAACGTCCCGTCAGCATGCTCCGTGTGTTTCCACTTGAACTTATCTCCGTATCTGCTTCATGCCCGACATTCTGCTTCTGTTCACGGACGGTTAAACGGCCCGTGAAGGAGTACACGGGCCGTCAATCATCCCGTGAGATTATACTTATGCAGCTTCGACTCA
This sequence comes from Solanum aculeatissimum, assembly GCA_038996855.1. Lineage (NCBI taxonomy): Eukaryota > Viridiplantae > Streptophyta > Magnoliopsida > Solanales > Solanaceae > Solanum > Solanum aculeatissimum. The sequence goes on along the minus strand of JBCEWC010007886.1, from coordinate 8,704 downwards.
TTTCAACCTCAGTCACTCACTGCCACCTCTCACGGTCAGCCACACGGTCCGTGAAGGATCACACGACCCATGGAGGTGACCGTGTGAGGCCAGAAATGGCCTTTTTGGGCATTTTCTGCTTCTTTCAACCTGTTTTCATGCCTTGCCCAGATTTCCTGAAAATACGCTAAACAAAACATTAAACGCAAAAAATTTGCTTGAGAACTTACAAAGATTTTACCTGAAAAGTGTTAAATGATGAGCGTTTTCGCGACTCATCAACACCCTCAACTTAAAATCCTTGCTTGTCCTCAAGAAATGACTCACAACACACAAACACAAGCCCCTAACAGGTGACATACAATAATCCCTGCGTTACTCAGAATCACACAACAGACATAACTTTAATATGCACATGCACCCCAACAGACTTACACAACTCTGGCTAAGCGCCATATTATGTCAAGTTGATCTACTTTCACTCAAAAATCATAATGGTTGGTTAGTTAAGCAGCAAAAGCGTGTACGGATAGTGCCCTTACCACAAAGAAGTCTCACACACGGTATATGTTTGCAAAACAGAGACTAGAATGTAGGAACTCACACTCACAACAGATTTTCAACTGACACACAAGTATAGACCATAGGTTTGTCCTTATTTTCACCGCCCCAACTCTTGAAGAACCTTTTTAGGATCACTATAGGACTTTTATGGCTTATAACGTAGGCACGGGTTAAGGTGTGGTACATTTAGGATCAATAGTGACTAAATTTGCTCCTCCAAGGCACTACTTAGACCTAGCCCTCACTTCTTGTTGCCAAATTCTTGTTTTCCCCTATCCTCGCATGTTGTAGGAAGCATTGCCACTTTTTATCATTCTTGTTTTTATTATTACTATTGTATTATTATTATATATTTTTTCTGTGACTTTTCTCCCCAGCTCTTTAGTTTCTTCTTGTTTCTTTTTATCACCATACCCCTTATACTCTTCACTTTCCTTAAAATAGCCACCCTCAACTTAGGCTTTTTGCATATATTGAGGTGCACAGTGTCTTTCTGACAGGACCAGGGCCAATAAAAGCCACCCTCAACTCAAGTGTTAACTTAATGTGAGGTTCACGATGTCCTTGGAGAGACCAGGGCCAACATAAGGATTTGCATTAAAGTAAGAAAGGTGAGTTGGGTGATTACAAAGAAAAAGGTTCATTTCGGCTCAACTTTTTGTTCAAAGGGACACTTACATTTGGTTGGTCGATTTAGGCTAAGTGACTTTTCACAAAAATGTCCTAAGATCCTTTCTTAATTTAGTCATTCAATTATTTCACCGGAACTAACTAGGCAAGTTCTAGCTTACAAGTGTGCCAACTGAATTCAAACACTGGGCTCACACGCACATGGAACACATCTTACGCTATCTAGCAAGCACCAACCAAGTTTTTCTCATTCATTCAGAATCAATCAACTACACAATATGCAAAAACTTAGCACAAAATCACACAAGCTAGTTAGTACAGGATGCATGCACACACAATCACTATGACTATATCATCATGCAAACTCAGGATTATTGCCTAACCTATTAAAGACCTATGTTTATGCAAACTATACAACCTAAACATGTTAGTTCTACTAGATAAACCACCTGAGAGAAAATAAACATGGAAACAAAAACTCCCAGGTGACGGGAATGCCCTACCCCCACCAAAAAGACAGTGCATTGCCCTCAATGCATCTAAAGTAAGAAATATAAGAACAAAAGGTCAAGGACATACCTGGGACGCACTAGGCGTCGGGCTGATCAGCAACATCATCATATGACCCTCCAGCTGGGTCGTCTCCCTCAAAGTGTAGTCCTCTCCCAGACACTCTGGCTTGCGCCACCTCAAAAGCCAACCATTCCTGTTTCGCTTGTAAAGTTGTCGCTCTTCGGCTGGCCCGAAGTGCTTTGCGCATCTGTTTGGCTTCTGCTTCTTGAGGATTCTCTGGCGGGCTGTGGCGGTGTTGGCACTTTTTGTCCTTCCTTCTTCGGCAGGAAGGCTCTGGTGGAGCCATCGTGGAAGCAGCAGGTGCCGGAGGTGGTACAGCCCAACAACCCTCCAAAGATGGGGTGGGAGAAGGAGCTGAAAATAAGTTCTGTAGTAACTCAGCAGATAGAGGTAGAGGCGGGGAATTATACTTGGCCAAAAGCACGGCTACGTTGTTTTTCAATTCAGCAACCGTGTTGGTTATGTTGGATGCCTCCCTCCCCGACAGGTTGTTGATCTGCTCCTAGAAGTATGTCTCCAAGATAGTGATCTGGCTTTGGAGAACTGCTATCTCTTTGCGCAGCTCTGAGCGGATCGACTCTGCATGAGTCTGGAGTACCTGCAGCATTCGCTCCATGATCTGATCAACTATAGCCCGCGTCTGCCGCTGCTCATTCACCAGATGGGCTAAGAACTCATAGGGCACATAGACATACCCTGGAGCCACTGCCTCTTGGGAAGTGTTACCCTCAGCATGGTCCGATGCTCCACCGGTTGGAGGCATCCTTGTGATACCCGCCAAATCAATAGGTTATTGTGTGGCAGCTTGAGGGAATACTAGCGGGGCACCATATCGCGGCGTCCTTGACCGGAATAGGGGGTTGTTGACGTGTTTGATCAAAGCTATATTGAGCCCCGCAGTCGGATAAGTCTTCCGGTCCAGATATCGAGTGACATAAACCTGAGCCCATCTACAGAGAGCTCTAATGAGGCAAGGGAATGGCATGGATGACCGCTCACTGACTTCCCTATCCCTCATCTTCGTGGCTATGGCACGCCCTGTATTAATGGGGTAGCGGGCTATGAGGCATGCCACTAGTGAAGCATGTGTCAACTGAAGGATGTTTTCATTTAGAGTGGGTCGCAGACGGGCCCGCACCATGGACCACCAAAACTTAGCATGAAAATTTAGGGATGCTTTAGTAATGAGAGTCCGTGGGTCAGTGACTCAGGCAGCTTCAATACCCTACAAAGAAATTTGTTGTGCGATATAGGTGACGACAGCAACTCTGGAGTCAGGATCTGCCAACAACGCTGACTCAGAAATCTGATGGACTTTTGCAGCATATAGTCCGTCAGCTGGCGGTATGTACTCTGGTACATGCAACAGGCAGTTGATAGTAGCCTCTGATATATCAACTTCTTGACCCCGAATGGACAAGCAAGGTAGAGGGGCCACATTGCTGGCCATGTACCGCCGCAACTGCCTAGTGCCACCTCCCGCTGAATTTAGCAGATCTGCTACATAGGCGGAGTAGAATTCCTGGATGAGGGCAGGCCCATAGAACCCAGGCTCTTGGTTCATCCACCCAAACTCATGGAATTCGAAGGTGGCTTTAATATCCGGGACTACATCAAAATTATCGATGAAGACGACCAATTCGGGGATCACTACGCTCTTCTGAAAGCCCCCAGAACCCTTTGTCAACCTGTTATAATAGATATCCCGGCTGCCTGGAGTGGTCCACCAGCCGCGGAGGAATAGGAGGGTAGTCCTGACCTCCTCCTCATTAGGGACCCGAGCGACAGCAGCACGTATAGCATCGTCGTCGTTGTCTCGATGCTCAGCAATCTCTGCATCGTCCGGGTGGGGCGGTGTATCGGGGTCGGCTGTACGGGTTGTGTCCTCAAAGTGTTGGGCAGCAGCCGCCTCCTCACCCTCCAAAAATGGTGGCCCCAAAGTAGAAAGAGGAGTCACTTGGCAGGTCTTTCGGGACCGAGTCATGTGGGGAGAGTGAGGCGGGACATCTCCAGCATAATGAGCTTCCAGACTCTCAGAAGACTCCGAGCCTGAGCCACTCCCTGTTTGCTGACTAGAGGACTCGGTAGGAGAATCATGCAGGCGAGTTTGCCGGCGAGGACCCATCTTACTTGAAAGCACATAGGAAAAACCATTAGCCTTTGTAGAAAAATAGTCAAATAAATACTTAACGAGTACTCAGACTTCCCCTTCAGTGGTACTAAGTGACAATGATACTTAAGAGTGGCGTCACCCGGTCTATCATCGGGGAATTGCACTTAGACCCCTTTGTGTGAGCATGACAGACACACAATTAGCAAAATCAACAAATAATGAGACTCGGGATAGCTGGACAAGACCATACATGGACCGTGAAAGGTGGCACGACCCATGAAAAGGTCCGTCTGATCGTACTTGAGGGGTTAGGGATACTTGGCATCTGGACAGGACCCTACACAGACCGTGTGATGTGGAATAGTCCGTGAGATAGGTCGCCAGCGTCATCGTTGCCCGTCGTTCAACACATGCCCAAGGCATACCCGATAGACACCATCACGGCCCATGTAAAAGAACACAGTCCATTAACAGTGTCGTGGGATGCATCGGGCAGACATTTCAGACAGGCATCTCGCACATCCGGCCGGCCAGTACACAGATTGAAAAAAAGAACAACTTCCCAACACATATCACAACGAATACAACAGATTTACTCATACAATGAAATCAAAAAGCAAAATTTTAAGCGTATTGTGGGTAGGAAAAGCTTCAAGGTGCATCCATGGATATTATGTATACCCAATTCCTTTCCCCACCTGATTTTTCCCCATTAAGAACACGAATTAGCACACAAACTTCAAGCTTTTTCCAAAGAGCAACACAATGAGCACCAATTTTGAAAAATAAAGAAGAAACCATAGGATTACTTACTTGATTTTTGATGAAATTAGTAGGTGAAATTAGTAGGGGAGTGACTATAACAAGATGTCACACCACGTGTAGTGCGAGACGGAGTGTGAAAAAGCTTTCAATTCGTGGAGAAAGAGATGGGTTTTGAAAGAGTTGAGAGAGTATGAGAGGAGTTTAGTAGGAAAGTATGAAGAAAAGTAACGGATGGGGTGTTGGGATGAATAAATTATATCTAAATTCGATCAACCTATTCAAACGCCTGCCACACAGTCAACTTACACGGACCGTTCAAGGTGTCATGGGCCGTGTAGTGTTCCATTTCAATATACTTTGGCTATCGGTTTATTACGCTGACCCTTAGGTTACTGGTCCACTTCATGGGTGGACTAACGGTCTGTGTGGTGTCACACGGGCCGTGTTTTTGTCCGTATAGTGGGACTTGAACTATTTGAGCAACCTTCCCGTGGACAAGGTCACTGCCCCACTTCACGGTTGGCCTCACGGTCTGTGTGGTGTCACACGGGCCATTTGGCAATCCGTGTCATGGGACTTGACTTTTCTGGGCCACAGTGTGATGGGATAAATCACTTCCCCACTTCACGGTTGGCCTCACGGTCCGTGTGGTGTCACACGGGCCGTTTGTCCATCCATGTCATGGGACTTGACTTTTCTGGGCCACAGTCTGATGGGATAGGTCACTTCCCCACTTCACGGTTGGCCTCACGGTCCGTGTGGTGTCACACGGGCCGTTTGGCCATCCGTGTCATGGGACTTGGACTTTTGACCCTAAACCGAGACGCACTTACCTGGAAGGCCGTGGCTGCGACACACTCATGGGCCGTGTGCTGGCACACAAGCCATGGGTAATGCCGTGCCACGGTCCTTTGTTCATTTCTCATAATGTTTCACTCCGCGCCCCCTTCGTATGCGCCATGTCTCTCTGAAGTGCCCATTTCAACATATCAACCTGCCTCTGCGATGACAAAAACAACAAGTAATGCCATATGACAAGTAAACAATATAATTTATACACTAAAACACTCTGGGTTTTTTTTTGAATAATTAAAGCATGGGTTGCCTCCCATGAAGCGCTTGATTTTACGTCATGACACGGCGCAGATCCCTGATTACTCAGACTTCATCAAGGTGCAATACCTCTACCACAGAGGCTTCAGACACAACACCCATATATTGCTTGACCCTTTGGCCATTCACCTCTAACCGGTGCCCATTCTCCGCTTCTAACTCCAATGCACCATGGGGGGAAAATTTAACAACCTTGTATGGACCTGCCCATCTAGACTTTAACTTACCTGGAAACAGCCGCAACCGAGAGTTGTAAAGCAACACCTTATCTCCCACATTAAAGCTACGCGGTGCGATGTGTCTGTCGTGGTGTGCCTTTATTCTAGCCTTATACAGAGCAGCACTATCGTATGCCTGCAAACGCACCTCATCAAGCTCATTTATTTGGTCCAGCCTCAGATCTGTAGCTTCATCTAAATTCAATTTCAACTTCTTTAAGGCCCATAGTGCCCTATGCTCAAGTTCCACAGGTAAGTGACACACCTTACCAAACACCAATTGGTATGGAAACATACCGATAGGGGTTTTTTAAGCTATACGGTAGGCCCACAGCGCATCATCAAGTTTTTGTGCCCAATCAGTCCTGGAAGCATTGACAAACTTTACTAGGATCTCTTTGATTTCCCTGTTAGACACCTCAACTTGGCCACTAGTTTGCGGATGGTAGGGAGTGGCGAACCGATGCTGTTTGACCCCATACCTAGCTAAAGTTGCACGGAACATCCTGTTACAGAAATGAGTTCCCCCATCACTAGTGATAGTTTTGGGGGTCCCAAATCTGGAGAAGATGTTCCACCTCAGAAACTGGGTTACGCTCTTACTCTCGTTGTTCGGAAGCGCTACTACTTCCACCCACTTGGAAACATAGTCAACCGCTACTAAGATATACCGCATCCCATAAGAGCTCACAAACGGGCCCATAAATTCAATGCCCCAGACATCAAAGATTTCAACCTCTAGAATAGGCGTCAAGGGCATCTCCTGGCGCCTAGAGATATTTCCTTGCCTCTGACATTGGTCACACCCCACCACTAAGTCATGTGTATCCTTGTACATAGTGGGCCATTAGTACCCACATTGATGTATCTTTTTAGATGTCCTGGCACTGCTGTGGTGCCCCCCATGGGGGAAGCGTGACATGCTTCCATTATGCTCAACATCTCTTCTTCAGGAACACACCATCGAATGATCCCATCAGCACATGTACGGAATAAGAACGGTTCGTCCCAGAAGTACCTGCGCACATCATGCAAAAACTTTTTCTTCTGGTGAGAGGTTAAGTCCTCCGACATGAGGTCACTCACCAGATAGTTAGCAAAATCAGCATACCATGGAATTAAGTTAATAGAAGAAGCTAGTACCTTCTCATCAAGGAATGAGTCGTCAATGGTTAGCCAGGCGTTCCCCTTCGGCTCGTCCTCCAGACGAGATAAGTGATCTGCCACTTGGTTTGCGGTTCCTTTTTTGTCTTAAACCTCAAAGTCGAACACTTGTAATAGTAGAACCTACCGGATCAATCATGGCTTGGCGTCTTTTTTGGTTATAAGGTATCTCAATGCTGCATGATCAGTATGCCCAATTATCTTGGTCCTCAAGAGGTAGGCTCGAAACTTGTCGAAAGCATAGACTACCGCCAGCAATTCTTGTTCAGTTACAGTTTAGTTCCTCTGGGCTTCGTTCAGGGTTTTGCTGGCGTAGTAAATAGGGTAAAAGATTTTGTTATGCTTATGACCCAACACAACTCCCACAGCCGTTCCACTTGCATCGCACATGATTTCAAAAGGGCATGACCAGTCGGGAGCCACAACAATAGGTGCAGTAATCAGCTTCTGTTTTAGAGTCATAAAGGCCTGTTTGCAGCTTTCATCGAATTGGAATTTGGCATCTTTTTCCAGAAGCTTGCACAATGGATGTGCAATTTTGGAAAAGTTCTTTATGAACCGGCAGTAGAATCCTGCGTGACCCAGAAAACTTCTTACGCCTTTGACTGAGATAGGCGGAGGCAGCTTTTCAATCACTTCAATTTTTGTTTTATCTACCTCTATGCCACTTTTGGAGATCTTGTGGCCAAGGACTATCCCCTCCTTGACCATGAAATGGTATTTCTCCTAGTTCAAAACTAGGTTTGCCTCTTCGCAGCGCTGTAAGGCCTTGCTCAAGTTCAGAAGACAGTCATCAAAGGAATCACCTACCACCAAAAAATCATCCATGAAGACCTCCAAGGTATCCTCAACCATATCTGAGAAGATTGACATCATGTATCGTTGAAATGTAGCTGGGGAACTACACAATCCAAACGGCATCCGTCTGAAGGTGAATGTTCCATAAGGACGGATGAATGTAGTCTTCTCTTGGTCTTCAAGTGCTATTGATATCTGATTATACCCCGAATAACCATACAGAAAACAGTATCATCCTCTGCCTGTTAACCGATCTAACATCTGGTCCATGAAGGGCATGGGAAAGTGATCCTTCAAGGTCCATTTGTTTAGTTTTTTGTAATCCATGCAAACCCGCCAGCCAGTTACAGGATGTGACGGAACCAACACATTCCTATCATTAGCTATGACTGTCATTCCTCCTTTTTTGGGTACACACTGGACTGAACTAACCCACTGGCTATCTGAAATCGGGTATATCACCCCAGCATCCAACCACTTAATGATTTCCTTCTTGACAACCTCTTGTATGGGTAGGTTGAGCCTGTGCTGATGTTCGATGATGGGCACGCAGTTATCTTCTAATTTGATTTTATGAGTGCTTATGCCCCGCGGGATTCCCACAATGTTAGCTATAGACCAACCAATCGCCTTCTTGAACTGTTGTAGTACCTTCAATAGTGCTACCATTTGTGCTTCCTGCAAATCTGCAGCCACAATCACGGGTAAAATATTATTAGTACCAAGGAAAGCATACCTTAAATGTTGTGGCAGTTCTTTGAGCTCCACTGTTGGAGGCTCTTCAACC
>JBCEWC010007885.1:0-20763 GCA_038996855.1 Solanum aculeatissimum | reverse complement strand
TTGAAAACCATTAAAAACCCGATAACCTAATAACCCAATAACAATAACCCAATAACGTTTTTATCGGTTCGATTTATCGGTCGGTTCGGTTTTTGCACACCCCTAGATATGATCAATGTCTTTAATTTTTATTTATGAACACTACTTTTTAATTGTATAGACTCAAAAGTTCCCGCGTATCGCACGGGCACAAATACTAGTAGTTTCAAATATAATTTGAAATTGAAATAATGCCTAAATCCCTATTATCACTTTTATAAATTTTTCTTTGTCAAATTTAACTTGAAATTTTTATTCTTATAAACTAATCGTATATAAATTGAATTTCAAGTTTAAATGATATTTCATGTGAAAAAATATTTAAATAAAGTGCAATTCTTTTGTATGGTCAAAGGTTTTATAATTTCATTTCAAGTTGTCTTGACTGTTGACATTTTCATTAGCAAAGTATTTTTTATCAAGGCAATTAAAAATTGTAAGCTGAAACTGTTTATTTTGGTTTATCTTCTAGTGTTTATAAAGAGTAAAATTTTGCTATTCCTTTGTCCCTAGGGAAATGAATATTTGGCCATAATGCTTGCTGTCGCTTTATTAGAAGGATAAATCTAGCTCATCACATCACAAGACGGCGGAGCTACTAATCTGCACAAAGTTTTCAATTATAGAACACCAAAATGACCTATATTATACTAAACAAAACGGAGACCAAATCACTGTACAAAATCACCTTACTCCTATTACTACTCTTCCCCCTCATTAGCCATGAAGATAATTGCATTTAGAACCCTTTATGCATCGGTTGTTCGTATTATAAGGGCAGGGGACGTTCTTTTTGAACCCACCTCTTGATGGCCCTCTATTCCCAAAAGACGACTGCCTATCCCAGTTCCTACCCTTGTTGTCCCTCGGACCAGAGAATCTCCCATCTTGATGGTGATCACTATTTCTTGTCCCCCGAGCTGCACCCCTACCTTGATTGGAATCTCCTTGAGGTGGTCCTTGGCCAAGTGCTCCAGGAGTTACAGTTCCCATACCCCACCCATTACCTGATGTAGGCCCTTGAATAGTTGATCCAACACTCCCTGTTGGAGCAACCCAACCTGGATTGGCATTCCCAGGCATCAAACCCTGAACACCAGGGTTCCCCGATGGTGCAACCCACCCAGGATTAGAATTCCCAGCAAGTGGCCCAGTAGGAGCCCAGCCAGTATTTACATTCCCTGGAGGCATTGTCTGAACAGCTGCTCCCCAGTTTACATTCATGATTGCTGGTACAGGACCACCCCAGCCCACATTTGGATTTCCAGGCATCATACCCCAGCCCGGGTTATTTTCAGGTCTTAACGCTGAACCAGAACTCGCATTATCTTGCAAACCAGCACTCCATGGAACACTAGGCACACTTGTAGGCTGTATGATCTGTTGGCTGCCTTGAGCTGGAGCATTCCAATAATCAGGTTGAGGCAAAACTGAGGCACCTGCATTTGAAAAATTCCCAGCAAGATTCTGAACAGGTGACGGCATAGTACCCCAATTACCATATCCCTGGGACTGCCCTGGTGCCACAGCAGAAACGCTTGGCTCTCCCTTAGAAGGTGCAGCTGCAACCCATGTATGGACATCCACACTCGGGTTCTGCATGCTAAGAGATTCTGACTGGAGAGCAGCATGCTGTACACCAAGTTGGCTATTCATCAGTGCTGTCTGCTGTTCACTAGCTACAAATGATTGTGCATTTTGCAAAGAATACCCAGACTGTGCAGCAATTACCTGCTCAGAAGTAGGCACAGGACCAAATTCACTACCAGAAAGCACATAATTATTTTCCGATCCCCTAATTGAATGCCCACCAAAATTTTGAACAGAAGCAGATGTATTAACCCCATCAACTGGTATAGCTGAAGGAGATTGGAGAACTCTATTGCCAGTGGGATAAGAATTTGCACCTGCAACAGAAGGCCCATCTCCTCCAACCCAACCGGCAGTATTCTGCTTTGGAGTAGGAGACGGGAGATTCAAAGAATCATCATTACTCCATCTCTCTGTAGAAAGAGCAGAAACATCACCAGAAGTCGTTCCACCTCCAGAGGGAACCAAACGACGAGAATTCTGAGATCCAACATTCTGGTTGACTTGAGGTCTCTCCCCATTTTGATTTTGCAGAACAGTTGCTGAAAGTATATTGTCAACTGCTGATGGCACTTTCTCAAACCTCCCTGCCAATGCATCAGTCAAAAGGACAGATTCCTCCTCTTTATCCGAAGATCTCCATATTTTCAAATCAGCAGGGAAGTATCCTGTATTGCTCCATTTACGCAACTGGACCATAGAAAATGGTCCCTGCATTTTATTAGAAGGATCCTTGTAATGCCAAATTTTTTCAGCTTCATTGATCTTGATGGAACTTTCTCCAACCTTACCCTGGAGTGTAGCTGGAGAAGAAACCGATGATGCGCCAGAAAATGACTCTGTTCTAGACAAAAATTGGCTATTTCGTCCCATTGGCTCAGAAAGAGTGGTAGAAGTCGGCTTCTCCGATTCTGCCTCCCTATCTCTTCCTTCTATCCATGTGTCTTCATTCAGTCCCCCTCCAGAATGCACACCATCTTCACTTCTGCTCAAAACATTTTTACCAGAGGAACTCCTGTTTAATTCAAAGTTCTTTGAAGAAAATTTTCCTGCAGCCCCCCAAGAATCTTTTGGAGGGAAGTTGCTTCTTGGAGAAATTGGCCCACGTCCTCTCCGGTTAAGACTTGAATCTCTAGACCTCATAAAAGCATCTGCATGAGAAGTAGCAGCTTTTAAATTATACACAGCAAGGCATATTATCTGTAACATATGAAGAAATGGAACTAATAGGACCTCGTCTATCATTACTTTCACTGTCCTCATCCTCAGACTCATAGCTCGGGTCCATTTTTGGATCCGCATGTATTTCTGGAACTTCTTCAAGTCTACGGTGACGCTCATCGGGAGTCTTCAAGAGCTGTAGTTTCTCCACACATTCTCTAAGTGTAATCATCAGTTAAGGAGTATACAAGAAGCAGCAACAACATACCCAGTGGAATCCCACAAATGGGGTCTGGGGGGAGTATACAAGAAGCAAACACCAATATATGGGGGATGAGAGAATTGCTTCTAAAGGTGTCATTTTTGTTAGGTGGATTGTCCATAATTGACGGGACAACACAGTATTCAAGGTCCAAAATTCAAGCAATGCCAAAGTGAGGATAAGTTTACTCAAATAGCACCAAGATACCCATCTACGTTCAACAACATATAACAATAATTAAAAGGAGATACAAGTAAAAATGGGAACACATGAATTACTGCATGAGCACAGAACACTAGTGATCTGGCGCCTGAATCCTAATGCAAACCCATCCATAACCTGAAGTGCATATGCGAATAGGAAGTGTTCATAATTGTCATCGGCAAACTTTAATCCATTCTCTGATATCAAGAAAATTTATTATTACGCCCTAGCATTTCACACAATTTGTGGACCCAACAGGCCCTGCCTCCAGAGAAGGAAAAAGAAAACAAAGAAGACTAAATATTACACTGAAGTTTGATATTGGCAGGAGGGAAGGGGAAGAGAATAGAAATGATAAAATTGTGACGAACAAAGGATATTCCTTCTTGCGCCCTTTCTCACTTGCTCGATCACGAAGATGACTGAGACGGAGTATCTCTGATTCCAGCCACTGAACATCAGCAAAAAGAATCATGTAAGATATATTAGAACAAGTTGGTTACACAATAGCGGATGACCACGAGCAGAAGGAATCCATTAGAAGCGCAATCAAAGTTCACAATCAGTACAGAGCATACCCTAATAAATTCTGTTCACGCCTAAAGGAAAAGAAATTTTTATGCCAAAGGCCCTCAGAAAGTAGTAGCTATCTTTTCATGAAATATCACCAACTACGGCTATGTACTAAGGAGTCGTTTAGTGTGAGGTATAAGGCATAATAATGCCAGGATAAAATGTAGGATTATTTTAACCTGTGTTCGGTTGGAGGTTTTACGTAGTCATGGGATTATTTATCCCACTATTAATACCTCAGTGATGGGATAACTTGTCCCATATACATGGTGGGATAACTTATCCTGGAATAGTTAATCCCAAGATAGCTTACTCCCAACCAAACGACCCCTAAGAGGACAAAAACGAATAGTCAATAAATCAAACAGTGATCCTTTAGGATGCAAAAGGTTGAGAATGTGCAACTGAACTCCAAAGGTTTATGGTTATATTTGTTGATGAGACTTCTCCAATCCTCAGAATGCAAAAGGTCAATTACAGAGATCTAAAACCTACAAATTTCCCTCTTCCATTTGCAATATGTCCTCTATTCTCTCTCATAAATGTCCCACTCCTATATCAACAGTAGCATCTCCGAGGCTTAATCTGCAACGTGCTCACTGCCAGAACTTCTATCTTTAGTAAGGTAAAGATTTTATTGATATTAGGGGTAAGTCCCAGTATACAAGAGGTATAAAAGTAGAGAATCTTACGCTAACAGCTATTTGAGTAGATAAAAATGCATGTCAAGGACCAGACGTCGGAGGTCAAATAAACAGTTAGCTAGTCCACCAAGAGGCAGTAGTAAATCGGATTTTGACAAGGTAACTCATGAAGATTGCACATGTATTCAGGGACAGAATAGACAGCCACACAGAATAAGATAGAAACTCCCTTGGTTCCAATTCTAAGAATGTAACAAAGGATCTTCCATAAAAGGAACTTCTAACTAGCTGCTGAATAACTTTCTTCAACCTTATTAATTACTGGCACATATTTAAATGACTATCCTATACATATCGAAAGAAATAGTCAAAAGAACTTCCATTTCACCTACATCATTAACTCTTGCTGCATGTATTTCCATGGCCTTGTCAAGAATGTCACCCTGTGAAAAAGCCAAGTTAATCAGCAGAATGAAAATAAGCGCAAACCTGAAGTAATTACTAATATCAGGCTGCATCATACCACTGTTGGTCTGTTAATGAGTCCACATCTTATACTCTGGCGCAGACGCTTGCATTCTTCCTGAAACGTCAGAAGAAGATATATGTCAACAGCTTGAACAGAATACAAATACTATTTCTTGACAAGTGTGACTTCATTAAATCAGAGGCGAACCTAGGATTGAATAGCCGTGGGTGCACCATTTTAGTCTATGTAAATCTATTACTAATCATAATAATGAAAATATTTAATTGCTTTGCGGTTAATGTTAATCAATTTTTTATTTACAAATTTGTGAAATGATAAATGGACCAAAATCAGTTCAATTTATTGTCCAAAATCACTTCAATTTATTAAGTTCATTCACTCTCATTTCGGTTTTAGTGAATAAAATTAAAAGAAAATTCACAAAAGAGTTGTTTTTAAATTTCCTAAAAGTATGCATATCAATCAGATTGGTTCGTGAAAAAGCATCTCTCTGTTTTGATATAATTTGCTATATTTGAATAGTTCACTTCTGTAATTTTCTTTTCGCATTTCATGTGATTAATCTCTTCCTTACATATTATATTTCAAAAATACTGAAATTAATAACAAATAATCAACGGCAATCTAGAAAGCCATCACAACTTTCATAATCAAATAACAAGCAAATCAAAACACACTAAATAATTAATTTCAACTCTGTATTATTTAAACTAAAGTTAAAAGAGAGTTGGTAGTATAAAAGAACAAAAGAAAAGAAAAAGAAACACAAAAGTATCAGAAATGAAAACGAAGGTAGCGTAAAAATCAGCATAAAGGAATAAAAATTATAAAAATAAAAAAGGAAAATATAAACAAATGTTTGAGAGGGTTGGAAAGCCTGATAATAAATTGGACTAAAACCAGATCTGAACCTGGATCTCTCCCGCGGAGAGACTTTAGGCAATCACTAAGAAGTGCACTAGCTCATTGTTTATTCATACGGGGGTGCAGTTACTATGACTGTTATTTCAACATATTTACATGTAAATATTGACATTCTTCCAAAATTTGCAGGTGCCGGTGACCCATCACCCTTACACGTAGGTCTGTCTCTGCATTAAATGCTACACCATAAAGGAGTTAATATGTATGAACAGAAGACAATACCAACTCCAGCTTCTAGATCATTGCTTCTTTTTCATGAGGACAGGTGAAGATCCTAAAAGTAGCACATATGAGCAACATGGATGAAACAATACGCCAGTCAGGCAAAAATTAAAAAAACTCCTTTTGGGAGTCTGGGGAATGATCTTTAATTGAGTTCAAACTAAAAAAGTAACCCAAACACCAACTTAGTGGGCAAACTTCCTGGTTGACATATAAACCTTTCCCTCTTGTTTTCTTGTTTTCCTTTTTGGCTGTCCCTTCCTCGTCTTGAGGATTTTCCTTTATGCAACGACTGGATTCCAGGATTCTACCAAGGAATGGGGAGTGATGACCTCCCCCCTCCATCACAATATAACCCTTTCCCTCGTCTTGAGGGATTCTTTCATGCAACGCCTGAATTCCAGGGTTCTACTCGGGAATGGGGAGTGATGCCCCCCAACTCCACCCACCAAACAAAGGTCTTTTATGTGTGTAATATGATACAGAAAGACAAGGAAAGGTGGTTGGTACCTAGCACAGCATTGTAAAGCATGCAGAGAAAGGAGATATGGAAAAGGCAAACTTAACCAAGGGTGACCCCTCCAACCTCTAGTACTCCAATACCCCTCCCCCACCCCCCACCCCACAAACAACAATGCAAATAGCAGTCAAACTCCAGTGATGCCCTTGCACTTTTAGTCCTCCCGAAGACTCTTAATGATAACAAGCTTCACTATATCATGATAAGAACTTCTTTGACCTTCATTACATTGCTTTCACTTCTATGTTATTTAGGCTTATAAATAAAAATTCTTCTAGACTTCACTTTTTTGCAACTTGAACATTTTGACTATTCAAGGTTTCTATTACCACTGTTACAATTTTCAATGTCTACTTCTACCCTGGACGAAAATTTGGTGGGAAGTGCTTTTTCACACCCCAAGCATGTGGGATTTTTTGAAGTTCGAATAAACTCTATTATTTTTTAATCTTGCATATTTTAGACCACCTTTTCCAACCAAAACTATAAAAAGATTGGAAGGTAATCAGTTTTCTAGACATGGTAACAGTTCTAAATTGTAAACATTTCATTTTCCTTCGAATTAAATTATTTCCGTTTAAACTCACGCACTTTGGTAATCCATGTAACAAGCTTGACCAGAACTCTATTTTTTCCAACGAATCTATTCTTTTCTATTTAGACTTGCTCATATTTTGATAAAAATCCATTTTTTCCAGCCAAATCTGCATCACGGTTGGCTGGAACCTAAGTTGGTCGGACTCTGTGCGGGTGTCCGATACAAATGCGGATCTAGGGGTCGGATCATCTATGATCTAAATTTTAAGATTCTGGAGAAACGAATCCATGCATGGATATAGGTACAAGGATTCAGGTTAAAAATAATCCAAATATCTAAAAATAGAGTTATAAAACCCAAATTATGAGTTATTACGTGAAAAACATTAGGCAAAAATATTGATCAAGGAGAGAACCTTGGAAGGAGATTAAAAGTAAGGGAATGACAATAGAAAAAGGTATTTCATTTTCTTCAATTTCACTGTAGTTTTTATTTCGATTATAGAAATCACTGAATCTGTCTAGAATTTCTCCCCCAAATTTGGTTGAAGTACACAAAACCGGTTGACCAAATCAGATACGAATCCCACACCCCCATCCACGTCCACATTGTATCGACACAGGTGCAGCACCAAAAGTGAAAAGTCCGAGCAACTTAGGCTGGAACTCTATTTATTTTCTAGTAGAACTACAGTTCTATATATTAAACAACATACCTAGTGTAATCTCACAATAGGTTTTGGGAGGGTGGTGGGTACGAAGGCTTACCCTTACCTTATGAAGATAGAGAGGTAGTTTCCGATAAGACCCTTAGCTCAAGTAAAGCATATCAAAAATCAAGTATATAAAGCAAATTAGAAGCGAAGAGATCATGCTAAAAAAAAGGAGGAAACAATAACAACAACAAATAATACAATAATTGAAGCACAGAAAACATGTAATATTAAAAATCGAGAATAAGATAGTAGGAGTTAACATTACTTGTAAGGGAACTCAACAATGTTCGACTACCTATTAACTTTCTACCCTATCCTCGACCTCTATATCATCCTATCTCAGATCATATCCTCAATAAGTTGCAAGTGTTTTATGTCCATGTCTAATCACCTCTCCACAAGACTTCTTGGTCTACCTTTATCTCTCATTATACACACTATAACTAACCTCTCACACCTCCTCACTGGTGCATCTATGCTTCTCTTCACATGCTCAAACCATCTCATCTTGTCCACAGGAGAGGCAACTCCCCCCTTGCCCCGGATAGCTTTGTTCCTGATTCTATCTCTCCTAGTATGCCCACACATCCATCTCAACATCCTCAATTCCGCTACTCTCATTTTCTTGACATGCAAGTTCTTGACCGATCAACACTCCGTCCATACAACATAACTGGTCTGAGCATCACTATATTTTGAACAAAGTTGATTTATTTCAACTTAACAAAACTGTTTATACTAGCGCATTTTTGGAACTCCATTTTCCGAATAGATCTGTAACAGGTTCAATTGCAACTCTAACTTTTGGGCTAAATCGAGTGCTCTAAACAAAAAAGAACAAACAATGAGAGGGGATAAAGAATAATAATAAAATTATGTGGTTGAATCAACTAGTCATGGTATATGATCATGTGGCAATTAGTTACTGGAACAAATAGCCAAATGGAAGCCTGTTCTTTCTTCCAAGCTCATGTGCCAACAAAGAGCTGAAACCAATCTTAGTGTAACTTGGCATGTTCGGTGAGAATAGATACTGGAAACTGTAGTCAAGGGGGTTAAAATCACTCACATAATTTAGGTCAAGTTGCAAACTGAGCCAAGTTTCAGAAATTTGCTTTTGAATTACCTAAAATTTACCAAAAAATTGCGTTTCTTCTTTAGTCTATTTGTAATCAAAAGCTTGTGACATGAAAACAAGAAAAGAAAAAAACTTTGTGAGGAAATTGCTTTCTCTTTTCTTTTGATTATATTATTCATCAGGATTTCAATTAGTATCCTGGTATTCTTTTCTACCATTTTCCTTATCTTGCACCAATTTCAGAATGTCAAACTGGCAAGCTGTATATCATGATGTAACACATGAAACACATATTCAATCACCTCTGTGAAATCTTGATTTGAGATTGTATCGATTGATAAAACCTCTGTCTTGTTCAGATTTAAGATCTCCAGCACAATATCAGTTGTCCTCTTGCCAAGTTTATACGGTTCAGCAGCTTTGCTTGTACCTACAGCCAAGATCAAATTGTTCAGCAAAGGCATTGAGGAGCTTCTAATAAAATGCATGTACATAGTGATATCATAAAAGCAAGAAAACAAAAGGAAGGTACAAACAAGCAATGTCCTGAAAACTAAATGTAATTACCTACAACTTGCACCAGCCTATAAAGGTCTTGCTTCTGAGCGCTACCAGAAATTCGTATCCTCAAAAAGGTTCCAACAACTTTATCATGGAATTTGTCATCCTCTTCAAGAAGGTCCTCCACCAACTTTCGTCGTAAGTAAATTAAGCTGATGTTATGCACATCAATAGCCGCATACTCATCAAGATTTGATTGAGGTCCCCTATTTTCACCTTTCTTACGCTTGCGTTTCCTGTCTTTGACTCCCCTTGTAAGAGTGTCAGCATTAGCATCAGCATCAAACTGATTAAATTCTGTATCAACTACGCTACCTTGAACATCATCAGTCTGAGAATCCTCTTTCATAAGAAAATGAGACTCAAGTAGTTTTAACATCTCAAAGTGCCCAACACGTGCTTTTCCAAATAGCCTTTCAAGTCTTGAATCACATACAATTTGACTTTTACGACGAGGATCCCGCAGTTTGTTTGTTTTGATATATTCAAGCAGCAGAGCTTGCACATCAAATTGAGAAAGAACAGAAGTGTCACCACTTTTCATGTGCTTAACAAATTCAAGCAGCTCTTTTGATGCCCACTCAGTGGTGCCAGCTGTGGAGAAGCCTTCTCTAATAGTAACAGCCGTAGTTGTGGCGTCTTCTTCCTTTCCAAGAGATTTCGGACGTTTTCTTAGCTTTCTTCTTTTAGTTTTACTGGCTTCCAGTGTCTCAATGGAAGCATCTGAACCAGAACCTCCACCATCATTATTGTCAAATTGTGCCTCAGACAGTTCTTGTTTAGAAGCTGACACATCAGCTCCCTTTCGAGGACTTTTGGCATCAGCAATTTCATCTGAAGATAAAGATAGCTTCGCTTTTAAATCCATTAAGTAGTCCTTGAACAGATATTCAAAGCTACTCTTGTCATCAAAATCTATCGGACCCTGGGCCAGCAAAGTGCAAGAAGCTCAGAACTGTGCTAAAGGTTTAAATTAGAAAGACTACCAAAGAAGAAGAAATTAGAAGCATCAATAAATTACCACCAGGAAAAACAGAAACTAAAAACACAGAATTGTTCATGTTGCTAGCAACCGCATAAAAGAGAACTTAAGACATTCTATTTATACTATATCAGATGATATTTTAGATATTTAATTTAATCAAACAAACTGAAATTGATCTCAATATCTATATACTATATGTGTAATACACCACCAATAAACCCAACCCACCTAGAGTATTTAACTAGGTCTCTCGTAACCACCTTGATGTAGGCATTTAGCATAAAAGTTGATACCCAAAATTACCATGCTCTTAAGTGGCTCGGATAACATATGAACCAAACCAATCATCAATCAAAAGGTAGAATGGCCTTGGAAGCACATCTGGAAGACTAAGATACCATATAAGGTTTCATGTTTTGTCTGGCTTTTGGCCAGAGAAGCAGTTCTTACTCGAGATAACTTGATGAAAAGAGGAATTACTATATGCCCCAGATGCTGCCTATGTAGAGAAACTGCAGAGACAGCAAATCATCTTTTCCACCCGTGCAAGATAACAGGTCAAGTATGGAGGATGTTGCTGGCACTCAGAAGTATCACATGGGTGATGCCCAGAAAGATTTCTGAAACTCTAGCAACTTGGGAAGAAGCGGATTTGGAGGCCAGTGACAGAGGAAGATGGAGAATGGTTCCAGCCTGTATATGGTGGACAATATGGAAAAAGAGGAATTCACGATGTTTTGAAAATAGGAGCAATTCTGTCTAAAGATCAAGATGAATTGAATTTTTCTCTTCTGTTTTTGGTGTAGACATTCTCTCTCGGTGGAAACTGTTGAAATTCTAGATGTATTAGACTCCCTCTAGAAGACTAGAATAGCTCCAGTTTCTTAAGAGTCATTTGATGAAAATATGGTGCAAGTCAATCAATGTACTGTTTGATCTTGATCATTTATAGAAATATAAGAAGTTACGAATTTCCAAAAAAAAGAAAAAGAAAAGTGGCTCAGATAATGGATATGATAGGGGAACTCCCATGCCCAAGTTCCTTACTTCTTATCGAATATCAGTGATTGTGTTCTTTAATTTTCTTGGAATCTTTCTTTATAAACGTTTCCAATTAACTTGCAGCAACTTATATTTTAACTGAATGGTAATCATTGTAAAAAAAAATTATACATGTGCACAGGATGTGCGACAACATTCATTTGAGAATGACTTAATCCAATCAACAGCTCAAGAAGATAGCAAGTATAGTAGAACTACATACATCATTGTCTTCTTTGCCAAAGCCTTCTATTAGCTTGACAGTTCTCATGCAGTTCTTGCAAAAGCCCTTGTTTCCTCTTACACATAGGATGACATCGTCTTTGATGCACCCCTTGCACAATGAAAACGTACATGTGTAGCACAAATAGCATGCATTCTTCTGACAAATAGTACACTGATGCCAACCTGAAAAAAGTACAGAAAGAGCTACTATGTAAAAGCAGTAGGCAACTAGAAGAAGAAAAATATTTCAAAGTTTTAATAAACAATATAGCAGATAGCAGTTTGTTTTTTTGACAAACATAGCAGATAGCAGTTTATTCATACATGTCCTCAAGATAAATAAGGAAGGGTACTTAAGGTGATAATTTAGAGCTCTCAAGGATCGAACTTCGTTATTTAATCGACTTCATCAATCTAATAGTTTGTTAATGAATTTTTCCATGCAATACTATAAGCACAAGCCAACAGAAGTTTCCATCATCTCAAGGAAACATGGGAATTACGAATCAGTTGCAGAAGTGAACAATATAACTCTAGCAACTCTACATGGTCCCAAAAGTCATCATTTCACCACTCAAGAACCAAAAGTAAGTCGCTGATTGATCACTGCCCAGATGAGGTAAATTGCACACAAACTATGCATAGAAATTGCCACAGGTGAGCCGGGCAAATGGGCCTTGGTGGTATAATTGTTTATTTGATGAACCAAACTCCAAAACTTGTTGGCCGGGCAAGTGGGCCTTGGTGGTACTTGACGATAATGGTTTGTGGTGCCTGGTCAAGGAAGTCGGTATGGTGGTTGTGCACAAGGTCATCGGTGGTGGTTGTGCGGTGATGACCAGAGATGATGGATGTGCAATTTCAGCAGATGATGGTGGTTGGTGGTGGCTGGTGGTAGTGGGGATGTGGTGGAAGTTTGTAGTAGAGGTAGCTGGTGGTGACTACTATTGGAGGAGATTGTTGATGGTGCACATAGTGGTGGTTATGCAGGGGAGGCTGCAGGGGAGGCTGCAGGGAAGATGGTTGGCGATGGTGGAAGTGGTTGGTGGTACATGTACTGGGTGGTTGTGGCGATCACTAACGGAGATGGTTGTGCAGTCAATGCGGGTGATAGAAGTGATTGATAGTGATAGCAGGTTATAGAGAAAATTGGTGGCGGAGGTAGTTGTACGGTTGTAACGTTATATTCACAAGATCTTCAAGTTAACATCTTAGTATTTTAGGACTTGGGACAATATGTGGATAATGAATAATTCAGACCTATTAAAAGATAATACGTCGTAAGAGCTGGTAGGTGGTTGCGAAACATGAAGGCACTTAACAGATTGAGCCCAGAATGATTCATATTCAAGAATCCATTAAGTGGCAATAAATGGAGCCTATATGTTCGTCTTGATACCAAATTTTCACCGTTCTGCATTTTAGGTTGTACTACAATATCTCACGTAGTAAATGTGACTTTTGCTTGAGCTGAGATTTTGCTGAGTTTAATGATTTTCCACTTCTCTGTGAATCAGGTGGCTTCTATATCTAATTAGCGGAAACAATGGCAAAGTTCATTGGCACCTAAAGACAATTGGTGCTTTTGAGTAAGCCTATCATTGCAGCACATTTCATGGGTCTTTCATGTGGCTAGGAATAAGCTAATGTTCTGTTCTTTTCTAAATAAGCAAGCATGTAGAACACCATTAAAATGGTGCGGGAGATGTATAGTGTATTTAGATATTTTTTTTTAAAAAGTTGTGGTCCTTTCTCCTCCATTTAGATGTGATGTGGATCTTCCATGTTCTGATTAACCAAGAATCTAAGTCTTTGGTTCACAAAGCTCAGTCAAGAAGCTCCATTAACATTATTGTCATGTATTTTGTTTTTTCTGAAGAATGAATTATTGTCATGTACTTTCAAGATGCCGGAAGTAGGAAAAATACAGGTGAGGAAAGATCAAGCACTTAATATAGCTCAATTTACATGAAGCCTAGTCACTTCAGCCACATTCAATTTAAAGTTGACATATGCATGCTGTCTTGCGAGAAACTAGAACAAAAGAACTAGTACTCAATTGTTTTTTTCCATTAAAATCTTGGCACAAGGCCTTTTTATTAACTGAGAAAATATATACAAACGCAAGATGCCCAACCCAACAAGAGGTCAGGCCCAAAGTCAAAGCAAACAGAAAATAAAACAAAAGACAAAACAGAAATAGAAAAGTAAAAAGTCAGAACTCTCAGGAAGAGGTCAACCCTAGAACTAGTGCTCAATTGAGACAGAAATTATCGGCAACATTCTTCATTGTACTAATCCCCAATCTCCCAAAGATAAAAACAGTCTAGACAATATTTAATGAAGAAACGAAAATAAGAGAAGGGAAAGGAAAGGAAAAAAAATAAGCCAACAAAAAGAAAATAAGTAAAAAATATTCTAGGGCACTAATAAAAATATAGAACGGATGTTCTAGCTTTTGACAACCTTGTACTACAGTATAACCCTCCAAAAGTAACTAAAGTCAGGTAATCAATGAATTAAGTAACAAACAGTATGCCATTATACCGAGCGAAAGCTTTAAAACTCCCAAAACTGTACAATATCAGAATGTAAAAAAATGAATATGCATCAGACATCATTTTTATCATCGCACTAGGGAATGGCAGGAAATTGTCTCCCTCATCTATATGAAATTTCTGATGGGTTAGAACAGATTTGGGTTTTACTCCTTCCTTATAACAGAATGTGGAGGAGTTGTCAAGACTATCATGGAGGTTGCACAGCTTTCCTCTTTCCGCTTTGAACGGAAAAATGACCTACCTCTCCTCCTTTGCATTACCTAACCCCTTTTCACTCTAACCAACCATAGCATCAAACTGTTTTTCCAAAAATGCTGGATACCACTAAAAACGCAAAGAAGCAGTTCCCAGCTAACGTTCAGAAGATCACAAAAGATAAGAAACAAGCTTGAGAACCACCCCATCATGCAACTTTGGATTATTTGGAATAAAAAGGAATAGGATGTTATTTCAAGGTAGCTAAACCATCTTGGTATGTCATTAATGAATAAAGTTTGATTTATCAACGAAGATATTGTCCCACAAGATTTATTTTAAATTTCAAAATAGAGAGCATTGTTGACTTATTTAAAGAAGCTTACAAATCAAAGTGTGGAAGACATATCAATGTGTATTTCTATCTTTAACAAAATTAATACAACAGAATTTGGTGGTACATTAATCATGTTATTCAATAAAGTCAGATGAGTCAACAAAAAGGTAGACTAATGCACTCACCACAATTCCATCGACCCTTGGCACGAAAGAATTCCTCATCCCTATCAATACAAGAAGGATGATATGCTTTGGTACAACCCCTAAAAATAAAAAAGCACCAAAATGGTACCACCACGTGAGCAAATTCCAAAAAACACAAACACAGCAAAATTCAACAGAAATATGGTCCAAAAATAAATAAACTTTACCTACGGTCACATAGCACCAAATCCCCTCCATCAAAGCAAATGAAGCAAACATCCTCTCCTATAGTCTTCCTACTTGAAGCTCTTCCTCCAGACTTGGACCTCCCAGTACTCTTAGTATTCTTCCTCCTCCTCTTTCCTCCAGAGGATTTTCCTGATTCAGTCATTTCTGTTTCAGTCTCTATTTCAGTAGTAGTTGCATTAGCAGCCTCATCTTCAGCACCGGTCCCTACATCCTCGTTTAGAGGAACTGGGTCCTCTTCTTCATGTTTCATTGTATCCATTTCAGTAGCAGTTGCATTAGCAGCCTTGTCTTCAGCACTGGTCCCTTCGTCCTCCTCGTCTAGAGGAACAAGTTCCTCTTCTTCATTTTTTATTGTATCCATTTCGATGTCTTTCTCAGACTCTATTCTAGCTTCAACAGCTGAAGTATCTACCTGTGTTGCCACTTCATTATCTTCCTTGTTTTGAGACACAACCACTTTCTCCCCATTGGCAGCCTTGTCCTCCTCATCTAGAGGAACGGTTTCCTCTTCTTTATGTTTCATTGTATCCATTTCGACATCTTTCTCAGACTCTATTCTAGCTTCAACATCTGAAATATCTACTTGTGTGGACACTTCATTATCATCCTCGTTTAGAGTCACAACCACTTTCTCCCCATTAGCAACCTCATCCTTGGCACATGCTCTTTTTCCCTCCTCATCTAGAGGAACAGATTCCACTTCTTCATGCTTCATCATATCCATTTCAACATCTTTCTTAGATTCTACTCTAGCTTCAACAGCTGAAATATCTACATGTGACACCATATCATCATTTTCTTCTGCATTGGCAGTTTTATCGTCAGTATCCATTGCTTCGTCTTCCTTTTCTAGAGTGACCCCTCCCGAATCATCCAACACAACAGGGGCAATTTCCACTTTCTCACACTCAGTTGTCTCCATTTCCTCATTTTTCCGTAAACCTACACTACCTTGAAGGGTAGAAATGTTTACCTCTGTCACTGTTCCATCATTCCCCGCACCCTCGATATTATCATTTCTAGCCACGATATTATCATTTCTAGCCAAAACTTGTTGATTCCCAGGTTCATTTGTAGTCATAATCACTTTCTCATCACCAGCGCCATCTGGCATACAACTGTCTGCTTCGCCCTTTGTGGCGTTCAACGCCTCTGTCACCTCATCTTTCTCCAATACCGTTACATTTTCCTCTATCGCCTCATCTTCCTCTAAGGCCTCGGCCACCTCATCTTTGGCCAAGACCATTACTTTTTCCTGTGTCACCTCATCTCTCGCCAAGGCCGCCCCTGTCACCTCATCTTTCTCCGGGGTTGTTACATTTTCCTCTGTCACTGCTTCATTCTCAGTCTCCGTAACTGTCTCAACTTCGTCGGTATCACCAGCGTGCTGTGAGCTGTCTATGGCAACCTCTGGTTGTTCCCCTGGTGGACCCACCTCCGGGACCGTCAAAGCCGTATCGCTCTCAACTACTGGTGTCGGTGAGGTGGCGGCCAATCCAGCAAGTTTTTGGTCGTCGGCCATGATAGGTTTATTGACAGAATCCTCGTCTTCCGCCATGAAAGCGGATTAAACAGCAAAACCCTAACCCTAGTTCTATAGTTTTTCTTTTTAATTAAATTAAATTAAATATATATATAGTTAAACAGAGAAGAAACTAGGATAGCTGCTGTTGATGCTGCGAGAGCTCCATATATATGAATAAATCGATTGAAGAAAGTGAATTTGGGATTTGTGTTTGTATCGGCGTGATATGAAGAACGGTTTTTCTTGTGAAAGAGAGGTAAAGTGAGGAGTTTGGGCTAAAGAAACATGAAATTGGACAGGCCCAGAGTCAAGCCCACCTGAGTCTATTAATGGGTTATTCATAAATATTCTTAAAAGAAAAGACTCAAATATTGTTAGAACTGTTGGGTAGTAGTTAATCCCACCATCTACGAATAGAATCACAAACTCTTATCAATCAAACATTCTAAAGTCATCCAACACTACAATAACCTTCACACTTATACAATGCATATTATTTGAAAATCATAATTTGTTACATGTGAAAATAGATAATAACAAAGGACTTTGATGTACGTCATTATTATTAATAACTATTTTTATATACAATATGTGTGAAGGAGATGAACATATTATTTGGTATAACTATATTCAATCATCACATAAACACACCCCACCTTCTTCATGCACATTTTAATTCATCATTTCAAGTGAGTTGGAGCTACTATTCCCAATCTAATAGCTAACATTCGCTGCATAACATGGAGACATTAAGCACCTTAAAAAATCAAATAAACACCAGCCATCAACTAAAGAAGTTTAAATTGAGAGGAGTACAAAAATAAATATTAGATAGATAAATTATATGATACATTTGTTTCACGTAAGAAATAACAGATAAACTCTCATATAGTTAATTGCAAACGTTTTGACAACTTTGGATAGTAGTAGACAGTGTGTCATCGTCTCAATTAGTTTGGTTAGTGATTTAGCCAAGCTAAACCGCTAAAGTGACATTATGTAATGTCTTACTACAGTTGTCGTAGTAGCTACTTTGAATATCCTCTTCATATTTCTCAATGAAAAGAGCAATCACAATGTGAACACTAAATAAATAATTTGTGAAAGCTTAGAATTTGAACTTCATTTGTCAAAGTATAGTAACTTTCAATGTAATTAATTCATAAACTAACTCAAGCCAATCAAGAAACTGATAGATTAATAACTTCATTTTCACTGGTATAAACAACCTTGAATAGGAAGAGGTATAGATTTACATTTACTTTAGGATGCTATGTCATTTAAAGAAGTTCTAGGTTCTAGATATATGACACACAAAATTAAATTTGATGGTAGATCCCCAACTAAGGTGCGTACAAAAAATAGAGAAAAATGTTGAGTTAATATATCATATAATGGATCAAGAAAGATGACTAGTGACCATATTTATGTGATTTGTGGTCTTCTTGATTTATAATTTTCATCTCCTTTATTTGTACAGATTTATAAAGATGGTTGTTTAATTATTCACTTTTTTTTCGTGGTTCTAATATAAAGCATGTATTTAATTTCAAATATATTAGTCATATTGAAGTAGATTATTAGAATAAATAGATTGATGCTAATGATACTTAAAATCAAGATGCATTTTAAACCAACCTGGCGCATAAGTTCCTAAAATACAATTGTAATGGGATCAACCCTTGCGATCTAACTCACTTAGGCAGCCTAGCACTCTTAGACTTAGTCCTCTTTCTTTTTACTTTTGATCTAGTCCAACACACAAACAATGACTACAAATTTAGGAACACATGCACGTACAAGAACAAGTCCTAACTTTGTATTTAACTTGTGCCACAAAGAAGCACATAAAACACTTAGCCTTACAAAATTCATCCAACCAACATACTGCCTGTGATTGGTCTATCTGTTCCTATAAATAGGCCACAACACCCAGTCATGTGCCAGTCGTATGCCTACTAATTTAGTTGTCATCCCCAACTGATAGGCCAATATTTAAATTCAAATATACAAGTTTATCTAAAAATGCTGACAAGTCCCAAATGACTAGGAACTGCCAAATCACCAACTACCCATGTATGTGCAAGACACACGCGGGCGACCTTTAAATTTGGCGCCAACATAGTGCCTAAGCCACCCAGATTCACGCCTGCCCATGTGCCTTGCGCAGGTCTTGCCCTACACAGTTTGCCATTGTGGTCCAGTTTCCTGCGCCATTGCCCTTGTCCAGCACTTTGCCTCAAACTTGTCTAGTATGACCATGCCACATTATAGCCTTTCCTTACCTTAGCTTTGCCCAGTATTTGTCATGCCTTAGCCACGTCTTGCCTTATATGCCTTTGCCACGCCAATGCCAAGGTCTTCTTTCACTTAAATTTAATCTTGATCGAAGTCATGGGTCCTTAGCTAGTTTCATCAGGTAAATCTCTAGCCAAACCCGAGCCACTCGAACCATCAAGCTGAGGGTCTGACAAACTTCCCCCACTAGATGAGCTCATTGTCCTCAATGAGGTAGAATCAAGGTATGCTTTAATTTGGTCCTCAAACTGCCACAATAATGATCCTTTCTCCCATGTTGCATATATGCATGCCTCCCTTTCCAATGAATCAGGAACTCTATCCGCCTGTTCATCCTGCTATGACCCACGGTCTTATGATCCAGAATTTTTTTAATCTGATCTTCAAACTGTGTCCCTACAACAGGAGGAACATGTATTGGTTCTGACCTTTTTGGATCCCCAACATCTCCATGAAGAGGCTTCAAATAGCTCAGAGGAAACGTGGGATGAATCTTTAGTCTTTCCGGTTGTTTCAACTGATAAACAACTTCACCCACTTTTTCTATAACCTCAAAAGGTCAATCATACTTTGCAATTAATGAACGATGAATTGTTAGGCCACAAATTTCTTCCGAATCTCTAGAGTCAATTTTAGCAACACCTTGTCTCCAACTTAGAATTCCAAAGCACATCAATTTCTGTCAACATACTTTTTTTGTTTTGCTGCCTTTCTTAAGTTGTCTTGCACTTTATCTAGCATTTCTGGCTTGCCAACACCAACTCGAATAAGCTCTTTTTTGTTGTTGAAGACTTATGCTAGTTATAGTAAAATTGTGTACTGTCCAAAAACTCATACCAATTTCTCTAGTTCATAGTCACATAGTGTCTGAGATATATCCTCAAGCAGGTGATTGATTCTTTCTGTCTGTCCATCAATTTGCAGATAATTTGCTATTGAGAACTTCAAATCAATGCCCATCATATTGAACAAAGAAGTCCAAAACAGACAGTGAACCTAGCATCACGATCACTCATAATATTTAATGGAATACTAATATTTTTCACAACATGTTTATAGAACAACTCAATATCTATTTCAAAAGAACATAGAGTAGGGACAATAATAAAGATGTTGTATTTTGAGAACCTATCTACCATAACCATGATTGATGATTTTCTATCCGCCTTTGGAAATCCATTGAAACAGAAGCCCATGGATGCTCCACTTTAGGTAGAGATTGTAACAAACTAGTTTCTTTCATTCGTTCCGTCTTGTACAGTTGACATACTAGACATGATTTTACGTAGGCCTCAATGTTATCTTCTATTTTTTGCCAAAAATAACTTTGGGACAACAATACCATCATCCTTTCAGCACTCGAATGTCCAGCATAAACAGTATCATGTGTTTCTTTGAGGAATTTTCTTCGCAACCCATCACCTTTTGGTACAACGATTCTCCCCCCTTGAAATAAAGCGAATCGTCCTCGACCCAATACCGTCTAACTGTGTCCTCTCTAACTTGATCTATTAACTTAACATATAATGAATCATATGCAACACTAAACTTAATCTTATCAAGGAAATCAGATTCAAGTCTAGTAATTTGTCATGACCCGGAAAGAGGGCCTAGATGTGACATGGCGAAAGAGGACCCGAAGACCCTCGATCAAGCCATCATAGCATCATTACACACATC
>JBCEWC010007884.1:0-20765 GCA_038996855.1 Solanum aculeatissimum | reverse complement strand
ACCCATTTTGCGTTCGGCCACTTAAACTCAACCCTTGGCTACCAAATTTTAACCATGACTAGTATAACATCATACAAGATCAACCATAAGGAGTTTCAAAAATTTTCAGGTTGTTACAGTGTTCGATGAGAAAATGTGGAACATTACTTCCTATTTTACCCTTATGATGAGAAGTGATGAATCCAAGGCAAATCTTGAGTTGGTAGAATCCACAACTTTGAAGTCAAATTATATTTATCTAATTGATAGTATTGTCATTTTATTTTTCTAGCCAGAGAGTGTGAGTACAAACATATTTTTTAACTCTAAGAATCTTTTTTCTTATCTATTTTTGTTCTCGATTTTAAGTCATTTCTACTAAACAATTTGATATGTGAAGTCAAACTTTATCACTTAATGTTTCTCCAAGTATGGGGTTTGTACCCAATTATGACTTATCCATGTGTGAGGTAATTAGATTTAGTAAATTTGAGATCAAGGCAAATTAGTAATATTGTATTTACGTCAAAAGGAAAGAAAATAAAAGAAAGAGGTAATTCATTCATTTTATCTCTGATCACGCCCTAATTAAATCTCCGAATTAAGGTATAAGCAGCGATCGCCATTTCAAATATAGAACCTAGTAATTGTTAGGGTCGATCCCATATGGAATATGGTATAGACTTGGAGTAATTAAATCAAGTTCAAAGAATCCATTAACTTAATCCCAAATTGGTGGTTTTTTTGGTAAAAAACAATGACTAAAACCTATACTAAGAACAATGTGAAAGTAAGTATAACTGATTTAGTGAGAGAAAGTAACTAGGTATTGTGTTCCCCATGAATTTCTAACACACTATAGCCTAATAATTATAAGAATTTTTAGTGTATAGAATGCATAACTGGTAAGTTGTGTTCACCCAATTACTTGGGCCGACAGCTAGGCAAATTTAACCATGCAACTTGGGTCATCTATGAGTGTCGCGTTTCTAACCCTTAACTTGGTCCCAGCAAAACCATCCCTTGAGCCATTCAGGTTGATAAGATGAGAGTACTCACATTGAATCATAGTATTTATTCCTTATCCCATTCATTACCCCCTTGGGCTAGCAAGTAATAATAAGGTGAGTTCTAAAGTTAGCCACCATTAAAAAGAAATCAAGATAAAGAGATAAATATTTCATGCATGCAGACTTTCCAAGGATTACAAATTATTTGGGTTTTTTTACTTTGTTAGTTCTTCATGGTTCTCATAACCCTAGTAGTGGATTTAGCTACTCATGTTCATTATAGATGAAGAAATCATATTTGATGTGTGCATAATTTAACATTTGCAACGCTAAATTGAAGAACATAAAATAAAAAATCTCCACATAAGTAGCTATATCAAGATTTGATGATAAGGACAAGTTGTACCAACTCACAATCTCTACGTAAATAGCAATATCAAGATATGCGCAAATTGTATCAACTCAAAATATCTTAGAACAACACAAGGAAAAGTAATAATATGTGTTCTAATAGTCTGTACATCAAAAATAACTAAATAAATCCTATTTATAAACTTAGAAAACCAAATCCTAAACTTATTAGGAAAACTAGATTGAAGCCCATGCACAAGTCAATGTACGACCTATGAATCAATCTACGCTTGTGGATGGGGATCGTAGATTGCCTATCTTGGAAACTAAACACCTTGTATGAGACCCCAACCATGACTCTTGGTTCGGACTATGAGTTATAAACCTCCTCCTCCTGCTAATTTCCTGAAACTCTTGTCTTTTCTTCCAACAAACAACTATATATATGGTCAGAGGTCGAGGACTTGCTAGAGGAGCAGCTCCACCCAGAGGGAAATCGAAGTCAGCTTCTCTAGGCCTACATATGAGCTAGAGGGGCCTATATATCCTATTCCTCCACCCTCAGATCCAACCCTTACACCCTCAGTGCTATTGAGTTTATTGGCTAGATGGGAAGGAGCTCCTACAACCCCAACTATAGTTGAGATACCAATTTTTATAACATCGATTAATCTTGCTATGGCCCCAGCAGAGTTAGCTATAGTCCATATTAGTCCTTCTCCAGCCCCAGCAGATCCTTTTATGGCAGTTGTGACTCTATTTTAGACACCTTAACCAGGTGCAGGTGTATAGTTTCAGAGTTTGGCAGTTTCTCCATCCCATGCACCACCCTTGTTTATGGTGCCACCATCTTCTTCTAGCCCATCTATGTCCTCAGTTGAGCAGAAGAGTTTTGAGAGGTTTATTCGACTAGCTCCTCAGAGATTGATGGCATCTCGAGTTATAGAGATTATGATTTCTTGTCATAGTGTCAGGACCGGCTGTGTAATTTGATCATTTTAGAGTCACATAGAGTTTCTTATACTACTTATCAGCTTACCATCCTCACCAAGGAGTGGTGGAGATCAGTTGTGGCTCGTGACCTGTTGGTTCTCTAGTGATGACTTGGGCATAATTCATAGTGATATTTTCGAAGAGGTTTGTGCCATACAATCTTCGGGATAGTCATCATGATGAGTTTGATAGGCTTCCATAGGGTTTTATGATAGTTTTAGACTATGAGGCTAGATTTCATGCATTGTCTAGGTATGCCTTGTCTATCATCCCTACTGATTTTAAGAGAATTCACACTTCTCACAGGGATTGGCAAGTTATCTTCAAGAGGCTACAACTTCTTTGGTTCTTGCTAGAGGCACATTTTAGAGTGTTGTTGATCATACCCAAATGATAGAGCACATTCGACATGGTAGATAGGGTGGTGGGAAGAGGTTCTGTCATCATGGAGAATTTAATGGTCACCTTCCACGAGATAGAAAGTTTGAGAGACAGGGCCATCAAGGTTGAGTAGTTCAGGCATCTCTTCCGGCATCTGATAGTGTTGACATATCTAAACCTGCTCAAACAGGTCGTGATTATTCTCTTGGTTTGGTTAGACATGGTGGTTCCTCAGCACAGTTATCTTATGGATGAGATTCGAGTGATTATTATGTTTGTGATGACGTTAGGCACTTTGCCAACCGTTGTCCACATTAAGTTTTTCCCACTCAGGCTTCAGGGTCCTAGCCAACCCATCCACCCCCAGCACTAACAGTTAGCGACACCTCTCAAGGCATGAGGGGAGGTACCAAAGAAGGACATGGTACAAGGAGAGCTAGATCCCGTGGAGGCCCACAAGCTAGTGGTGGTCATAGGGTTTGCTATGTTGTTCCAGATAGATCTAAGACAGAGGCTTCTGATGCATTTATCACAGGTATGGTTCTAGTATGCCACCATTCAGCTTCAGTTTTATTTGATCTAGGCTCTACTTATTTTATGTGTCAACTTATTTTGTTTCGTGTATTGATATTTTATGTAAGAAGCTCGCCGAGCCTATATTTGTTTCCACCCTAGTAGGTGAATATTTAATGGTGAATTAGGTGTACTGGGGGGGGGTGTTGTGACCTTTGTGTGGAGAAATACGATTGTTGACTTGATATTGTTAGATATGGTGGACTTTGATGTCATATTGGGTATGGATATGTTATCACCTCATTATGTTATTCTTGATTGCCATGTAAAGAAAATGAATTTATATTTGCCAGAGTTAGCTCAGTTGGTATGGACCGGAGTACCTAGCTCCTATCCTAAGGGAGTTATTTCTTGTATGCATCCTTTCCAGATCATGGAGAAGGGATGCTTAACTTATTTGGCTCATGTTCGGGGTGTCGCTCAGGAGTCTCCATCTTTGGAGGACACAAGGGTTGCTAGAGAGTTTATGGATGTCTTCCCTACTGATTTGCCAATTGTTCCTCCTAATTGTCATATACACTTTGTTATTAAGGTAGATTTAGGCACCAAAACCATATCTATTCCTCCTAAACGGATGGCTCTGGCTTAATTAAAGGAGTTAAAGGAGCATTGGAAGATTTGCTGAAAAAAGGGATATTCATCCGAGTGTGTCTTCTTGGGGTGCTCCTTTATTATCTGTGAAGAAAAAAGATTGTGTTGTGCAAATGTGTATTTACTATTGCTAACTTAACAAAGTGACCATCAAAAATAAATATCACTTTCCTCACATTGATGATCTTTTTGACTAGTTACAGGGTGCCTCAATATTCTCTAAGATTGAATTAAGGTTCGACTATCATCAGTTGAGAGTTCGAATGTCTGACATCCTAAAGACAACCTTCAGGACCCATTTTGGGCATTATGAGTTCGTGGTTATGTCTTTTGGGTTGACCAATGCCCCAACTATTTTTATGGAATTGATGAACCGCGTGTTCAAGCACTATTTGGATATCTTTGTGATCATGTTTATAGATGATTTGTTAGTTAATTCCAAGAGCTAGTCCGATCATGTTCAACACTTAAGGACCGTACTTCAGAGGTTGAGGAATAAAAAGTTGTATGCCAAGTTCTCAAAATATGAGTTTTGGCACTATTTAGTTACATTTCTTAGCCATGTTGTATCAAAAGAGGGTATTATGGTTAATCCTGCCAAAGTGGCAATCGTATGTGAGTGGGTGAGACCTACTTCTATTATTAAGATTCAGAGTTTCATTGGTTTGGTAGGGTATTATCGATGGTTTGTTTAAGGTTTTTCCTCTATTGCAGCCCGTTTGTCTAGATTGACTTAGAAGGTTGTGGAATTTCAATGGTCGGATGAGTGTGAGTTGAGCTTTCAAAAACTCAAAGATTTATTGACTTCAACGTTGATTCTTGCTTTACCTGAGAAGGGAGTACCATTCATGGTCTATTATGATACCTCTTGTGTGGGTTTGGGTGGTGTATTGGTGCAAAGAGGGAAGGTAATAGCTTATGCTTCTAGATAGTTAAAATTGCACGAAAGAAACTACCCTACCCATGACTTAGAGTTGGTTGCGGTTGTATTTGTGTTGAAGTTCTGGAGACATTATCTCTATGGGATGTATTGTGAGATCTTCATCGATCACCGGAGTCTCAAATATATCTTTTCCCTGTCTAACGTAAATATGAGACAGCGTAGATGGTTGGAGTTGCTTAAGGATTATGATATCTCTATTTTATATCACCCCAGGAAAGTAAATGTTATGGATGATGCTTTGAGCTAAAAGGTTGTTAGTATAGGGAGTTTGGCATTATTTAGGGCTGAGGAGAGGCCCTTAGCCTTAGAGGTTCAATCGCTTGCTAAACATATGGTTCAGTTTGATATTTATCCTTCCCATAGTATTTTGGCTTTTGTTGAGGTCAGATCTTCCTTGTTTGATAAGATATGTGACCATCAGTTTGAGGATCCCAGGTTATGCTTGATTCATGACAAAGTGTTGAGTGGTGAAGCCAAGGCAGCTATCATTGATTCTTTGGGTGTTTTGAGGATAAATGGTAGAGTTTGTGTACCCAAAGTGGGAGATTGGGTGAGACTAATTCTTAATGAGGCCCATTGTGACAGATACTCCATCCACCCGAGCATAGCTAAGATTTACCATGATCGAAAATAACATTATTGGTGGTTTGAGATGAGAAGGAACATAGATGAATTTGTGGCAAAGTGTTTGAATTTTCAACAAGACAAGTATGGACACTAAAAGCCCGATAGATTGATGCAAAAGATGCCCATTCCCAAGTCAAAGTGGGAAAGAGTGAGTATGGACTTAGTTACAGGTTTATCCTTGGCTATGGGTAGGTTTGATTCAGTTTGGGTAGTGGTAGATCATTTGATTAAGTCGGCTCACTTCTTATCGATAAAGACTAGAGACAGTGCGGTGCAGTTGGCTAGGTTATATATCCTAGAGATAGTTAGATTGCATGGTGTGCTAGTGTCTATAGTGTTCAACAGAGGATCTATGCCTGCCTCTCTTTTTTGGCGGGCTCTACAGCGTGGTTTGGGTACTAGAGTGGATTTGAGTTCAACGTTTCACCCCTAGATAGATGGTCAGTCTCAACGTACCTTTCAGATTTTGGAGGACATGCTATAGGCATGTGTGATTGATTTTGGTGCCCGATGGGACCAGCACCTACCTTTGGCAGAGTTCACATACAATAATAGTTACCATTCCAGCATCTAGATGGCACCATTTGAGGCCTTGTATGATGGAGGTGTAAATTACCCATTGGATGGTTTTACTCAGGTTCTGATGAGGTGTAGAGCGTGGGCCTACTTAGAGATACCATGGATCAGGTTTGTTTTATTCAGGGAGACTCTTGACAGCTCAGAACCGCTAGAAGAGCTATGCTGACCTGAGGACTAGGCCTTCAGAGTGCTTTGTTGGTGATAGTGTTTAGCGGAAGATTTCACCCATGAAGAGTGTGATGAGATTTGGGAAAAGGGGCAAGCTTAGTCCCAGATTCATTGGCCCATTTGAGATTTTTAGGAGAGTTGATGATGTTCATCCTTTTTTAATATGTTTCTATGCTCCGCTAGTATATTCCAGATGAGTCCCATGTGATCTTTTATGACTCTATTGAGTTGTGTTCAGATTTGACCTTTGAGGAGGAGTCTATATCTACTTTGGACAGGAACGTTTGGAGATTGAGATCCAAAGATATACTTTCTATGAAGGTTCAGTGGCGACACTGTTCTGCTAATGAGGGTACTTGGGAGTTGGAGTCGGATATACGGGAAAGATATCCTAGCCTTTTTTAGCCTTCAGGTACTTCTCTTTTCTTTGTGGACGAACATTATTTTTAGTCATAAATGATGTAATGAACTGTTTGGTCTTTTTTGGCCCTATCTGTAAAAATTACTATTTTACCCTTCTGTAAGTTGTTTTGGGCCTATTTTGAACTATTTGAATGATTGAAACTGAAATCCAGAGTTTTTAAATGGTAAATATGAGTTTTGGCACTTTAAGTTGTTGAAAACTTATGTTTTTTTACCATTTTGATTTTCTGGTGTCGGATTGGGGATCCATTGATTTCATTAGTTTTGGAATGTTAAAAATGAACTACAGGAAGTTTTCAAGCTGAATTTGGAGTTAAAATGAGGTTTTAGGCCCAAAGTTATGATTTTAGTTGTTTCTAGGACCAAAGTTTAGTCCTAACTCTGTTCAACATTCGGACTTTAGAAGCTCAAATCTTAATTCTGATAGTACCAGTAGTTTTGAATGGTGAAACTAACGCTAGAAATGATCTCGAAATAATTTTTGGAGTTGCAGAGGGAAATTTTGAAATTTTGAGTTCTAAACTAGTTTTATCGAGTCACATTGGTAAATGTGGCGAGGAGGCGTTGAAATAAATTTCTGATGATTCCGTTGAGGGAGTTTTTTTGCACTACTCCGCAATCGTGGGTCCCCAGTTGCGTTCGCGAAGAACTATTTTTAGCTGAACAAAATAAAAATTGGGGAACACTATCTTTACTCCATTTTTGAACTTGTCGATATTTTTGAGTAATTTTGCAAGAAAAGTTTTGAAGGATTTTATTGGGTAAGTGTTTTTAATATTATATTAATCATTTTCCTTAAGTTTTATCTTAGCTTAATCCTAAAATTCATGATTTTCAATGTCCAAAATTTGGGATTTTTAGACTATGATTTTCAAACTTTGAATGTGGATTTCTCCTCTTATTTAAGCTTGCTTTTAGTGGAATTTTCACCCATGAACTCTATTTTTTGTGTAGAACTGGATTTTAAAGTCAATATTTAGATTCAAAAACTTAAAAGTTTAGCCCTAAAATGGACCATTTTGCCCCTAAGCCTAAACCATGTAAATATGGGTATCAAAATGCTCCTCTTGATGCGTAATATCTGATTTTGATAGTGATTAGTTTATTTGAGGATCATTTCGAGGCTTGAGTAGATTAAAAGCTTGTCTGAGTGTCATTTTTGCATTGAGGTAGGTTTGGCTAACCTTATGGGACTGGATTTGAGTTATTGATCATGTTAGTGTGGTAATTGTGAGATCTAGACTGAATCATGAGTAATTATGTTGATGAGATGTTACACTGATGGGAATGTGGTGTCGGTTAAGTCGAATTATGGGTAATTGTGATTCTATTGTTAATCTGAGATGGATACTTGTGGTTTGAGATCCTGTGAAATGTTGTTGTGATAAATTCAGGATTTTAATAATGGTGTGGGAAACACGTTGGTAATTTGATGGTTAACAGGACATTTTGATGACTATACACATATCTGGTGGACGAGAAGGGTTTTAAGTGTTAAAAGAACAATAGTTGAATTATTAACTAGAAACCATTTTATGGAATTTTATTTTATTTCCCTGATTTCATTGTGATTTAAAAAGCCTACTAAGTACTAACTAATTTTCGCATGCAAAAATTGATTCCCCGATTCAATTTAGATCTTGTTAGACTTGATGTTTTCTTTAAGAAATTTAGAGACACGTTTAGGTTCTAGATGCATGTTATCTTCAATACTATACTTATACTAGACATGAGCATGCCTTATGTCTTTTGTAACACGCCACAACTCTATTCATAGGAATTAAATATTTCATCGTAAATACATAAGTTTGAAACTAGTGATGCCTTATACGTAGATATGTTTTATGCCTCATTCTTATAGGTTGAAAGTATATTAGAACTGTATTAAGTTCATAAGAGACCTCTCATACTTAGCCGAGTTTAAAACATTCTTATTGATTATGTTTTTCGCATTAGAATATACAAGAGTCAACTTGAAATGACCACTACTTTCAGCACACAAGGAATTAGATATCCCATGACCTACCAAGTTAATGAGCTTTGAATTAACTTTCCAATGCCACAAATTTTGCCTCATTTGGAGTTCAGAGCAAAAGGTTATGACCGTTTTACTACAGACAACCAGAACAGAGTGAAACTACGAACCTGACTTAAGGGTCGTGATTTGAATGACGACCTGTCCTGTTAACTCGTAGAATGACTTCTGCAAGTCCATTTGTGACCCTCAAAATGGACGGACCCAACTACGGGTCGTAGATGCTTCTATGGGTTGTAGTTTGGGCTCGTAGAATTGGTCTGGAGACCTCGAAATTCACCGAAACTTTTATGAACGGGTTTCTACGGACCATAGAAGCTTCTATAGGCCATAGATTTACCCGTAAACAATCTTTCTAGCATTTTAAGAAGGGCTATTTTAGTTCTTTCACATTCTTTCTAAGCCTAAACTTGATGGTTTTACACCTAATAAAGTTACTAAACGTACCATTCATCTTCATTATGCTCAAACATATTCTCAAGACTTAGAATAAGTTTTAAAGAGGGAAACGTTAGGGTTTTAAAGCACCTTCTTCATGTTCTTCAAGAATCCCATTCTGTTGGGTATGTAAGTTATTAATTTCATAAAGACTTAGTTGTTTGGGTACTACCTAGCCTTACTTGAGTATTTACTTCTACTGATTGAATGCGATGTGACAAGTGGATTGCTTATGGAATCAACAATGATTCTTCAAGTTCCAACCATGCCAAGGGTACCCTCCTGGGCATGATATCTTTCTTTAGCACTTTTGAAAATCTTGATTTGAGATCTTTGACTCATTCCTAAAAGTCGTGCTTCAGATTTCATAAAATCTTATTTCAGAACTTAAGGCCTAAGAATATGTTGCATGGCTTTGTCTGATTTAATCTACAAACTCTATTTTACTAGCATGTATATGAAAGGCTCTAGATTCTCAATATTCATTAAGTCCTTGTTTGCTTTAGATCCCTTTTCATATTTTCTAGAGTAGTTGAGTTATATGATTAGTCCTCTATCTCAACAAGAAACATATGCTCAAATTAGTATTTCAACCAATATGGAAGCACAAGAGATATTCAAATCAAGTCAGAACTAAACCAAAAATCACTAGAATACAAGACAAAAGCCACCCAAAATAAGCATGGGCATAAGAAACATAAAGTTACAAGATTGTGGCATTCACATATCTTGACTTACTTAGATTACATTATGTAGTACTTCTCCATTATCTTTGCTAGTTCAATATCAAATTTCTTCTCAATTGCAATCACCTCTTCCAAGAATGTATGTCTCATATCTTCATAAACTTTTATGATCATATTCTCTCTCTCTCTCTTCTGAAAACTCTTCCATTTGTTTGTCTTGAAGTTTGATAAATATGGAAACTTTCTCTGCCTTGACTCGATAATCCTCAATAGTTTCGGAAGCATTTACAAAAGATTATTGGTTCACCTCACATTGCCTCTGCTGTAATTTATCCTCCTCAACACTCCTGTCATTGTAAATCATTTTGAACTGATCCTTGAAAAAATGCCCCTGATACTCCATCTATTCCTTGTTCTTCTCATATGAACTTTTGTTTTCAACCTAACGATATTGTTCTCTTCCACTATCTGATGGTCCCTTCAACTCTCCATACAAAGAGTTTTCAAGAGTATTAGCTCTTTTTTTTATTCTTAATATATTCGTTCTTGAATCGTATGAGCTGTTAATTATCCTCTAACATTTGCATCACCAGATTCCAAACTTTTCTTTATACAATCTCATCTCAAACTTCAAACTTATTTTCTCATGTGAATGCATATTAAAATTATCCATGTCTTTTATTTCATGCAACCATAAAACTTACATTTCCCCAACATAAAAGTGAACAGATTATTTCTCTCACACAACCCTATCTCTTTCTTTATTAGCAAACTGCTCACGGAGTAGTAAAGCCTCATATATCTCATGATAGTGATATCAATAACTAATACACTGATGCCAAAATGGTGTGGTAGACCATATGAATGTCAAACATGCTTGAAAGCATCACAAGAGCTGAAATAGCCATGCAACTACTGATTTCCCATCCAAACCACTTGTCATTATCATTTTGGCCAAGCATGGTTTCATGATAATCACCATCAGTGGCCACATTACTCTCTAATCTTTGAATTTGATGTCATGTCATGTTACAAACATCTCACTTAAAGGTACAACAAAAGTTTCCCTCTAAAGTAGCTCCAACTCACAAAGTTCAAGTGAAATTTCATGATTTATAGGTTTGCACTCATTGGTGTACCACAAAAGTAAAAGGTGGGTCTTAGATTAAATTATAAAAAAGAGCTCACTCAACTTTTTGCGAAAAGAGCTACGTCATAGGGGAATTTCTATTATACCTCTAGATGAGGTGTATGAAGGATAGGATGACATCTAATTCAAAGATAAGGAAGTAGTATGACTCCCAATGGTGATTATTATTAACATGACTCTTCAGAAAGATGATAATTACAAGTGGATTGGAAGGGAAATTAGGAATTTTGAGACATTTTATCTCTTATGCTGCTTTTAGTATATTTGACATTCAAAGTGGCAATGATTCCATTGAGGCATCAGTGCATTGGTTTTTGAGGCCACTGACATGGGATATGTGGCGACTACTTATTATTAAGTAGTTTCCTAATAAAGGAAGAGATAGAGATATGTGGAAACATAATCCACTCACTTTTATCCTTGGGAAACATAAGCTTTATGGTTACATGGAAGAAATAAGAGACATGGATAACTTCAACAAGCATTCATATGAGAATCATGGCTGAAATTTGAGATGAAGTCTTATAAGAAAATTGTTTGGAGTCTAGAGATACAAATGTCAAAGGATAATCAACAACTGATGTGGTTTTAGAAACAAGCGACTAAGAATCAAAAGAAAGCTGATACTCTTGAAGGGACCTTTTGTCTGGTGAGCAAAAACACCATTAGATAGTGGAAGAAAATAAGATCCTCAAAGTAGAAACAAAGATGGACTATAAGATGAAGAAGGACGAAATGAAGTATCAATAATAATTTTTCAAGGATTAATTCTAAATGATTTACGATGATAGGGCTTTTAAGTTGGAAATTATAGAACTGGATTGGTGGAAGGTGAACAAACAATCTTTGGCAAATGCATCCTCGACTGTGGCATATGATCGAGTCAGAGCACTGAAAGTTGTAAATTTATCAAACTGCAGGACAAGGAAATGGAAGATTTTGTGGAAGAGAGGGAGAATATAATCATTAGAGGTCATGAAGATAGGAGACATAAATATTGGGAAGAGATGACCACACTTGTGTAGAAGTTTGACCTCAAGTTGGAGAAATTAATGGAAAAGTACTTTGCAAAGTAATCTAATCAGGCGAAGAGATGTGACAGCCACATTCTTGAAGCTATATATTTCTAATGACCTTGTTTATTTTCAAATGACTTTTACTTTGTATTCTAGCAATTTTTCTTTTTGTTCAAAGTTGATCTGAATGTACCATGTGATTTCATATGGGTTTAAATACTAATCTTAGAATATGTATATGGTTAGATAGATGCCTACTCATATAATTAAATTACTCCTACATTAAATATGAAAGAGTTGATATGAAGGAAATAGGGACACACTGAATAGTGAGATTTAAGATCCTTTGATATATAGGATTGTAACATAGATTATGTAGTTGAAGTCTAACAAAGTCATACAAAAAATTCTTAATCCTTA
Source organism: Solanum aculeatissimum (assembly GCA_038996855.1). Taxonomy (NCBI): domain Eukaryota; kingdom Viridiplantae; phylum Streptophyta; class Magnoliopsida; order Solanales; family Solanaceae; genus Solanum; species Solanum aculeatissimum. The sequence goes on along the minus strand of JBCEWC010007884.1, from coordinate 8,402 downwards.
ATATCTTAAAATATAATAACTATTAAATCCTAAATATAACCTATAGAAATGAAACTAATATCTTCAATCAAGATTTTTAAAAATGTTGTAGGAAGTCATAAGGAATAATATCTAATGATATAACAAAACTCTTAAAGCATACTAATTTCACATTTATATACATAAAGCTTTATAAATAAAAAGTGATGTAGCACCTCTCTTTGGCCAAGGATCCTATTGATATGTTTTTTAATAATTGTTTTGGTTAATTTTTTTACTATATTTCTATTTATTTAATTATAAATAAAAAAATGAATGTGTCAATTACTACTCCCTCTATTCATTTCTATTCTTTTCTATAAAATCTTAAAGATCTCAAAATTTACTACCACACTTCTTTCTATTCCTTTTTGTACTATTTAATCGACTAAATATTTAATACTCCAGCCATTTGTTTCCTCCATGAAAAATAAAAATATGCTAAAATCAAATTGTGTGTGTATGCGTGTCTATATACACACAAGATGATGTAACACCAATCTATAGCCTAGAAAATTAGTTATCTTTTATCTCCTTTTTCTAATTTTTCATTGATCAATTTAATTAATAACTTAAAAATACCCCATTATATTTATTGCATCTCATTACATCTAAGTCTTACAAATAAAACAATTATCTATTTATATTCTCTACTTAAGTAGCTTGTCTCTTCAACTCCCTTCTTCCTAATTCTTACAACTTCATCAATATAAAAATCATAATCACCTGTGGAGTTTGTTGGATCCAGAAGCCTCTAACATAATTTATATTTTATAAAAAAAATATATTATAAGTACTTGTGGTAGAAATTCTCGATTAAACATGATTCTGTGTTGATTTGTGATTTATATGATCCTATTTACTGTGGTTATTCGTTATGTACCTGTGCTACATGCCAATAACTGGAGAAACACACCACGTTCTAGGAGCAGTTATAGTTGTAATCCTAAAGTAGCCTTGTAACATGTGATACAAAATGTCATGATATAGAGTCATTGGAAGGTTAGAGAAAGTAGTGTGACCCTGTTAATGAGGTGTAGGTTATATCCTATGGGCTTCCTCGGCTATCTCTGATGAAACACTAGCTACATGGGTTAGTCCTGGGGATAGGCACCCTATTTTGAGAAGGGCACATTATCAATGGGTCGACACATGGTTGCCTTAGGCAATATACTTTTTAGTAGCTGGGCTGGGATATGATTCTAGGTAGGTGACATCCTTTTAATTTTCTATCCTCTTGGTCCTTAGCTTAGGTTACACCAATACTGCCCTATGAGTTGTTTTACATGGGGAAAGGGCCTGATAAGGGCTGAGTATGAGTTAAATGTCATGGGATAGGCATGTGTTCTAGCTTAACTCTTAACTGTAAGAGTGTGTATCCTGATACCACCGAGATATGCTGGCTGTGAAGTTTTTCCTGGATTACGTGCCTTGTTGTGGCCTTATTTACTTATAGACATGACCCTACATAGTTGGATCATAGGTGATACCTATGTTATAAGGTCATTGCCTATGTTTACTTTGGGCACTTAGGGGCTAACAAGATTATGGTATACTTTGCCTTAGTTGGGCATGACTTTATGCTTATTTGTGATATATCCACTCTAATGTACTGTTGATAGTTGTTGTTCACTAGTTCTTTTAATCTTCTTCTAGGATATTTGTGGTATCTCAGAGAGATGGTAGTTGCAGTTGTGCGGGTTGGATTTAGATTGTGGGATACCTAGGTTGTGAGTGTTGTCACCTACGTTAACTCTGGGAATGATATGACTTTGGTGTTCCGAATCTGGATAGACTGGTTGAGTAGAGTCCTAGATGACGCTCCCTGTTGCTATTTGAGCTTCGGTGGTTACGTTCAAGTGTCTAAGGACCTGGAGTCGCACCCTTGAGGTCTATTTTAATGACCATGATTGTGATTCAGGGTGGTGGATTTTAATTCTAACGATTGATAACTTGTTGATAGTTAGATCGGGGGCGCCATTGGTTACATTATGGGTTTGAGACACTAAAATTTGTTTAGAGAGAGATATCACACATTGATATTTTTGGGTCTGAGACCTGATTAATTATGGGTCTTAGACCTTATTGGTTATAATTTGGGTCAAGGACCTCGCTGATTTCATCATTGGCAACTAGGCCTCGTGATTAACATTTTGAGTTGAGACACTATTGATTATGCAAAGGGGATTCTTTTTCTCGCTAGAGATATATCCCACCATCATATATGTATATGTTTTGATCGAGTGCCTTATTCCAGCATAGGGTCAGAGACCCGATTGATTACCCATGGATCTACACACCTATTCACACCTTGATTTTATATGGGTGTATCCTCTAGGCTTATGGGAGATCAGGGGGCATTTAGTCTTAGACACTAAGGCCTTACACATATGTACAACTGACCTGTGATTATGTGATGTGGGGAGTTGGGTTCTATTGTGATTTGCTTGATCGGATTGTGCACGGGTGTACTTTCTAGGCTTATGGGGGCCCAGTCACTCTACAAGCATTTATATTAGGGCCTTGGACCCGTGTAAAATATTACGTCTCAGTTGGGGATGGTTGTGGTATGGGCCTACTCAGTCTTAATCTATCGTTATCATTGTTCATCATTGGGGTTGGTTTAGTTATCAATGTTCATCATTTGGGTTGGTTCAATTATCTTTGTTCATCATTTAGGTTGGTTTAGCTATCATGGTTTATCATCTTGGTTCGTCCAATTTTGGTTTGATGGTTCCCGACATGCTTATGCTTGATCTGAGTTCGTTTCACTATATTATTGCAGTTCACTATATACTTGAGCTTTTTATATGTTCATTATTTCACTTGGTCAGCCGATGATGCCTTCTAGGTGTCTTTTTTTAGTACTCACCCCCTACTTTTTTATCTTCCCATGGTGCAGGTCTAGGTTCTAGCTGCAGGCAGAGAGTTTTAGGGGATTCAAGAGCGCTTAGAAGGCTTATGGTGAGCACTGATAGCTCTAGCTACTTCACGATCTCCTTTCTTTTGATGGGTGTTTATTTTTTCGAGATATTGGCCTTTACCTTGTAGTTATGATTTGTATTTGTAGGATCAGTCTTGGTTCATATATTATTATGGTTATTGATATATATATATATATATATATATGTATGGATATGTACTTGTGTTTATTGTAGCTATACATAGTTGACTTCCAAGTTTTGAGTAGATTGTGGTTGTTTATATTGTTTTATAGTCTATGGTTATGATCATAGAGATAGGACAGGTACCCTAGGGTTGGGTAATTGGCTGGCCTATAGGTGGAATCCAACAAGTGCCATCATGACCAGGACCTGGTTGTGACACTAGTATATTCAATGTACTGATGTCCTTTTTGGCCTACATCGCTTCATGATGCAGTTACAGGTGATAGAGTCATTCAACAAGTGCATTGTTCAAGACCTACCCCTCATTCCGGACTTGGTGAGCCCTACTTGCTATTAGGGGAAGCCTTCTTTATTTTACCTTGATTAGTAGTATTTTCATTGAGGTAGCTCGAAACTTATCTTGACACCTTCTAGACTTGGATTAGAGGCTTCATAGATATTGATTAGTAATAATTGACTGTTATTTATATTCCAACTCTTGTTCATTGGAAGTTATTAATTTGATAAAGACATAGTTCTTTGGGTACTACCTAGCCTTACTTGAGTATTAACTTCCACTGATTGAATGCAATGTGACGATGAGGCCAAGTAGTTTGTGTGGGGAATCAACAATGGTTCTTCAAGTGTTAACCATGCCAAGGGTACCTTCCCAGGGAGGGATAAACTTGGTATCAGAGCACGGAGTTCAAGAGTCCTAGGGAATCTATGAAGTCATGTCTAGTAGAGGCTTGTTTATGGGTGTGTTGTGCACCACAAATTATAAGTAGTAGGCTATGCGATATTAGGAATAGTTACACTTCTTTCTTATTCTGAGTTCGTGCTATAGAGCCTGTCTCTATCAATATCTTTTTTGATTCGCGCATTACATGTGTTGCAGACTTGCGATCATGCCTCCGAGAAGAGATGATAGAGAAAAAGGATGTCCTACCATACTGGAAGCTGACCAATGTAAGTTGTAAAACCAGGATGAGCCCATAGTTTAGCTGCCCAAGATGAGTGGCCATCTCTGGCTGACATTAGTAATGTTGAGCTTTGACTTGCTCTTCAAACCAAGCCCCAGGTTATGGCTGCACCTGTTGGTATACAAGAAGTGAGTAGACAAGATGTTGTACACACTTCCAGAGTTAGTGAATTTCTAATGATGAATCCACCAGATTTTACTGGGTCTACAGTGAATGAGGATCCAGAGCACTACATTGATGAGTTGGTGAAGGTATTCCATTTCATGAAGGTAAGTGATGTTGAACAGGTTGAGTTGGCTGTCTACCAACTCAAGAGTGCTAGACTGTGGTTTGACCAATGGAAGAATGGTAGAGGGGAGGATCCACCAGTTTTTACATAGGCCATATTTGAGGAGGTAGACTTAGGATGTTTCTTTCCAAGGGAGTTGAGAGAGTCTATGATTACGAGAATTTTGAATTTGAAGCAAGATTCTATGACTGTCCAGGAATACAAATTGAAGTTCACTCAATTGTCTCGCTATGCTCCAAAGATGGTTACTGATATGAGAAACAGAATGAGCCTATATGTGTCTTGAGTGGGTCGCTCGACCAAGAAGGAAGGAAAGGGATCTATGCTTATTAGAGACATGCATATTCATAGATTGATGACTTATGTGCAAAAGACTGATGAGGAGAAATTGAGTGACAGAGAAGAGGATAAAAATAAAGAAGCTAAAATTACCAGTTATGAGTGAAGTAAGTGGAATGGGAATGGAGGTCGCTCATCCTATTAGACTGGAATTCCAGTGTCAGTGAGTATGCCTGCACTCAGGATTGAGTAGGGTTCTAAGTTTCAAGTTAGCATGGTTAAAGGTTCTAGAGGTAAGCCATCATGTGGTATGTGCAAAAAATTCCACTTGGGAGAATGCAGAGAGGGAGGGAATGGGTGTTATAAGTGTGGCCAAGAGGGTCACTATCACGACCCGAGGGTAGGGCCTAGATGTGACATGGTGAATGAGAACTTGAGAGTCCTCAATCAAGCCATCTTAGCATTGATTCACACATCATTGGTTCGGAAGCACGTAATATAGCAAGTAGCACATAATTCTAAGGAATTTTTGGGCTTTGGACTCAAGCTATGGAGATGTCATCGGAAAAGGGATTTGCATGAATCACGTATCACATAATAAGTACATTCTAAGGGGTGGGTAAGTATGACTCAAGCTATAGGGGAAAGGAGGGACTTGAGACTTTCCACGTAAGCTCGATCTCATTGAAAAGCATCAATATAACATAACCATAATCATAGTCAATACGTAATATAGTCATAGCATCTCAATCAAGCATATAATGTAAGCGTACAACAGAATCCAATATGTCCAACAATGACTCTACATAGGATAAGATGGGGGCCAAGACATAACTCGGTCTCACCCTCAAGTCATAAGATATAAAAGACATAACAAAACATAAGATAGAGGAAAGTGAAGTTTACCCTTGATGTGAAGGGCTCACCACTAGCAACAATTTGAGATCACCAAGCAAACCGTCCAAAGATGGATGTATGTCAACTCCGACCCCTACATGGTTAGATCATGTAGATTAAGAATATGGGTTAGTACATAGAATGCACTAAGTATGCGGGCATACAATACATATGAACATGAAATCTTGCAAAACAAGTTAGATGACAAGGGCACATATATATAGAAAGAAGTATATAAGCAGGGAAGGATATTATGTCAATATTCCATGACATCCACGATGCATGAATACGATAGTTCCATATTCATCGCAGAAATATGACCTCAACCGATAACAAGAGTGACCAAGCAAGCTATGACTTGGAATTGGACTACTTGCCAGGTAGATCCCAGGTCAAACCTAAAAGGGGGAATACAAGTCAATCCCAAGAAGGGAGAATACCCATGTTGGCACATGGTTTGACGGAAAGGAGTATGGACTCTTAGAGATAGTCCACCCAGACTCTAATCCCTCGATACTAAGTTACAACCCATGGGAATACATATACATATCCAAGATTTTAAACAAAGATTAGTCTTTCAAAACAATACAATGCAAGGTTGGGTATGTATGCTTTTCAAGAATACACGAGACTAATCTCAACTTTCCCTAGTAATGATCTCACAATTAACGTGTCTTAGTAACAAGCAATACCAAAAAATTCACCTTTTTAAAAAAATCTTTTGGTTCTTTAATGGATGGTCACATGACCTGAAATTCGAATGTGATGATACTCACTTTGTAACACTCCTCATGTTTTTAGGTCTGAAAAATTGAAAGACAAGAAATTTTATTGATGTTTGACCCTACGAGCTAGTCTACGACCTATAGACACTACAAGAAAATTGGTCTTTAACGAGGGAAAATTCAGTCGCTAAAAGTATAAATCCGTTCGTTATTGACTAATAACGACCGATAAAAATCTCGTCGTCACCGGTCGTTAAAAGCTCCGCCGTTAAAAGTTTAACGACCGGATTAAATTCGGTTAGGCTAAAAAGACAAACAAGAGTTCAAGTCAAAACAATGCAAGGTTGGACTAAAACCCAAATCATAGTTCAAGGATTAATGATAGGAGTAGCTCATTCAAGGAAAGTACAATATGGTGTAAACACCCAATATGCTCAAAGAGCCAAGTCAAGTACAATATGGTGTAAACACCAAAGATTCTCAAAGAGCCAAGTCAAGACAAGATGTGATCACATTAAAGTCATATCCCATGTCGTTCAAAAATCAAGTCAAGTCAACTCAAGGTGGGACTAAGCCCATATCAAGAGTTTCATCAAGACCAAGTTCCATGTATGCATATGTCATGAATGATGATGAGAATAGGATGGGAAGTAGAATTTATAATTTAAATTCATAATAGGAAGAATCCATAAGAAATTCAAAGTTAAAGCAACAATTAAAACTCAATTAACATTACCCATGGATAGACTTAAAGTTTAAAGGGACATGCATAATTGAACATTCATAAAACCAATGGAATTCAACAAATTAGGACTTAATTCACTTTAAAATCAACAATTAAATACAACCCATACTTGAATTTAATCAAATCATCCTTAAATTTAAAGACCGATATTCAAAGTAAGCATAATTTCATAAAAATCAATTTGAAGAAATTCAATTGGGGCTTCATAGTTGAAAGGAGCCATGAATAAATTCTCACATACCTTGACTACCAAGAAGCTTTAGAGAGAAGAGAGATTGAAGATGAAAGCTTCCTTAAATTCCAATCCCAACCTTCAACCCATACTTGGAAGAGAGCCTTTGGAAGAGAGAATTTAAAAAATAATCTAAGTGCTGGAAGAATTTGAATTGAATGAAGGTGTATAGGCTAGTTTAGGGGTTTATGAGGGCTTAGGAAGACTAAAATGTCCTCAGGAATAACCAAAATTACAATTAAACCATTAATGAAATGGGTGAGAAAACTGGAAATGGCACCCTCATGGTCCACTACATGGACCGTGTAGTGGTCACACGGACCATGAGTCTTCCCGTGAAGCTACACTTGAAAAATATTTTGTCGATGAAAATACGAGATGGTAATCCCATACTTAGAAAACAATTTCTTCCGCAACCATACAGTAGGCTGCATGGTCCGTGAGGCTTCACATGGACCATGAATTGATCCATGGATCCTCACTTGGTCCAGATCCTTGGCTTGCACAGTCACGACCCGGATAGGGGGGCCTAGATGTGACATGGCGAAAGAGGAGCCGAAGACCCTTGATCAAGCCATCATAGCATCATTACATACATCATCAGTTCAGAAACGCGGAAGCTAAACACATAGCACGTAACTTCTAGGGATTTGGGGACTTGGGACTCAGGCTATGGAGACAATACGGGAATGGGATGGGCATGGTTGCACATAACACATAGTCAATCATAATAACCAATCATACAAGACATAACATCATGAAAGAGACATTATCATAAATCAAGTGAAATAGCATCATATTACATAGCCAAATATCCAACATACGAGTCAAACGTACAAGAGTAAAGATTTGTCCAACAATACCTCTACGTAGATGAGTGGGGCCTCGATAAGTTTGAGGCTCACCCTCAAGACATGGAAAGTAAATACATAAACTATAGTGGTAGATAGACGGTGGATATTGCCCTTAAACAATAGGGCTCACCACTAGCAAGTCTTCAATAGAGTATCAAGGATCGTCCGGTAGAATGTAATAATCACCCTCGGCCCTTACATGGTTAGAACATGTAGACAAGAATATGGGTTAGCACAATTAAGAACTAAGTATGCGGGCATGCAATGCATATG
>JBCEWC010007883.1:0-20765 GCA_038996855.1 Solanum aculeatissimum | reverse complement strand
TTACTTTCTTGACTTGAGGGTGAGCCTCAAAGCTTGTCGAGGCCCCGCTCTTCTATGTAAAGGCATGTTTTGGACAAATCTTACTCTTGCACATTTGGATTATATGATGGAATATTTGACTATTATATGTGATGCTATTCCCCTTGATTTATGATCTTGTTCTCATGTTATGATTCTGGCTTATATTATCATGTTATTAGTATGGCTTGAATGTTGATCATGATGTGTGCCTATGTTCTATGTGCAAGCATGTTCCTCCTATTCCCGAATTGTCCCCATAGCTTGAGTCACAAACCCCTAAACCCTTAGATCTTATGTGCTACATGCTTTAGCTTCCGCGTTTCCGAACTGATGATAAGTGTAATGATGCTATGATGGCTTGATCAAGGTTGTTCGGATTCTCTTTCGCCATGTCACATCTAGGCCCCTATCTGGGTCGTGACAAATTTCAACAACTCTTCATAAATTTCAGTGCGAATAGCCCACAATCTCAAACTATTTAGGTAAATTTCACAGTTAGCACCAAAACTAGAGAGAGTAACGAGTATACCTGGATTTCCATATGCAAGGTATGGAAAAGCATAAACTGATGGTGAGGTCAGACATCTTGATTCTAATGAAGAAAAAGAAAAGAAATAACAAAGAATCGAAGGAAATAATGTGCAAATGGTAGGTAAAGAGATTGATGGTGTTGGAAGAAGAGAAGTGAGTGAGATGAAGAGTGAGAATAATAAAATTTATTTAAAGAAACAGTTGAGTCTCTTCATCTTCCGTGTCACTATTCATCATTGTAGCTAGCATTCGGCGGTATGTCGTTTGAGCATGAGACTACCTTTATTACCTTTCGTTGAGCTTGATTCCACTTTTTAAAAAGCGGTCCATTCTTGTGTCACCAAATTCAACCCGCGTTGCGCCCCCTTAGTAATTCTATCGCCTAATTCAGCAGTAACATTCTCATCAATCTAATCTGAAAGAGCGATCAAGTGTGAGTATCACCCTATGTGTTCGGTGATTCGCCCATCTTTCTAACTATATTGCCAAATTTAACAGCAACTAAGGGGCTAGATTAGAAATCAAAAGGCAGGCTAATTGATCGTCGCCCTTCATACTCAGTGATTCGCCAACTAGCCTATTGAATTGTCACATTTAGCAGTATCTCCTGGCCAACTTTTGGTTCAACAGGCAGTCAAGGTTGTTGAGTTCATTGGGTGATCTGCCCTTTGAGCCTGCAACTTCTCCCTTCCCCCTACTTCAATTTTCTCAATTCAAACCTGTAATCATCAACACACGTTATTTTATTCATACTTGGGTTACCTCCAAAGAAGCGCCTGAGTTAACGTCGCGGCACGACGATGTCTAATACAATTAAGCATCTATTACTTGCATGGCGTAAACCACCTAGACATTTGGTGGTTTTCCATAATATTTCTTAAGCCTCTGCCCATTCGTCTTGAATCATTCGCCTTTATGATTTTTAACTTCAACCACTCCATTGGCAAGCACCTCTGTCACCCTGAAGGGACCTGACCATCTCGATCTAAGTTTTCTAGGGAAAAAATACACCTTAGAGTTGTATAACATCACAAAATCTTCTTCTACAAACTCTCTCTTCAAAATTTTCCAATCATTCCATTTTTTCATCTTTTCCTTGTAGAGGAAAGAGCTTTCATAAGCCTTCAATCTGAATTAATCTAGCGAATAGAGTTGGGTTAATCTAACACCTAGAGCCTCGTCATGTTCAAAATTTAGCTTCTTGAGAGCCCATAAAGCTCAATGCTCCAACTCAACCGACAAGTGGTATGCCTTGACAAACACCATCTGATAAGGAGACATTCCAATAGGAGCTTTGTACTTCATACGGTATGCCCATAAGGCATCATCAAGCTTGGGTACCCAATCACTTCGACTCCCATTCACTGTTTTTGCCAGAATCATCTTAATCTCTCTATTTGATACCTTCACTTGCCTATTTGTCTGAGCATGGTATGGGGTTGTCACCTTGTGTTTGACTTCATACTTACTCAACAATACTCCAAACATTTTGTTACAAAAGAGAGACCCTCTATCCGTAATGATAACTCTCAAAGTACCAAAACAAGTAAGAATGTTTTTCCTTAAGAACTGCACCACTCCCTTGCTATCACTCATTGGCAATGTTATTGCTTTCACCCATTTGGACATATAATCAATAGTGAGGAGGATGTATTTGTTTCCAAAGGAATTAGTGAATGGTCCCATAAAATCTATCCCCCACACATTGAATATTTCCAGTTCTAAAATTAGAGTTAATGGAAATTCATGCCTTCTTAAGATGCCACCTTGTAATTGACACTTTGGGTAGGCCTTAGCAAATTCATCAATATCCTTTTGCAATGTTGTCCAATAATAGCCACTTAACAACACCTTACATGTAGTACGAATTCCTCTATGATGGCCACCTGCTACTGAAGAGTGACATTATTCTAAAATATCATGCATAGCTTAATCAGGAACACATCTATGGATCATGTTATCCACATATTCTCTGTAACGATAAGGTTCGTGCCAATAATATTTCTTCATATCATGCACAAACTTTTGCTTTTGGTGGTGATTCTCAAAATCTGGAATGATACCACTGATCAAATAATTTGTAAAATCAGCATACCAAGGTGTAGATATCACGTCAACTTTCATCACTACTTCATCTGGAAAACTATCAGAGATTTCCTCCTCTTCATCCAACAAGTTTGATGATTCAAGTTTCACAACCCTTCCTATCTTGCACCTCAAAATCGAATTCCTGCAATAGTAACACCCATAAGCCTTGGTTTTGCATCTTTCTTTGCCATTAAATAGCAAAGTACAGCATGGTCAATACAAACAACAATGCTTGTGCCAAGGAGATACGTCATGAATTTTTCAAATACATACACTATAGCTAGTAGCTCCTGCTCTGTGACTATATAATTTTTCTGAGTTGTATTCAACATCTTACTAGCATAGTAAATTGGGTGAAAGGGTTTTTGAACTTGTTGATCCAACACTGCACCAAGTGCTACACCACTAGCGTCACACATCACCTCAAATGGTTTAGACCAATCTGGAGAGATTATCACTGGGCTTCAACTAATTTATGCTTGAGAGTTTCAAATGATTGTAAGCATGCACTATCAAAAATGAATTGTGACTCTTTTTCCAATAGCTTGTACATTGGACTTGCAATTTTCGCAAAGTCCTTAATGAATCTCCGGTAAAATCCAGCATGTCCCAAGAAACTTCTCACTCCCTTAATTGAAATAGGAGGAGGTAGCTTCGTAATTACTTCAACCTTTGCTTGGTTAACCTGCATTCCTTCCTTGACCATAAAATGACACTTTTTCCAATTGAGAACCAAGTTAGTTTCCACACACCTCTGTAACACCTTCTCTAAATAACCCAGGCATTGATTAAAGGTATCATCCACTACCAAAAAATCATCCATAAATACCTCCATTGAGTCATTTACTATGTCGGTAAAAATGGATAGCATACACCTTTGGAAAGTAGCAGGAGCATTACATAACCCGAATGACATTCTCTTGAAAGCAAAAGTACCATAAGGGCATGTAAAGGTGGTCTTGTCTTGATCTTCAGGAGCAATGGATATTTGGTTGTATCCGGAGTAACCGTCGATAAAGCAATACCATCCCCTTTTGGAAAACCTATCTAGCATTTGGTCTATGAACGGTAGTGGAAAGTGGTCTTTCTCCGTATTTGTGTTTAATTTCTGTTAGCCCATGCATATTCTCCACCTAGTGACTGGTTGTGTTGATATTAGTTGGTCTTTTTCATTTGGAACTACGGTCATGCCCCCTTTCTTGGGCACACATTAAACTGGACTTACCCATTTGCTATCCGCAATTGGGTATATCACGCTTGTATCCAATCACTTAATTATCTTTTTTTACTACCTCTTGCATAGGTGGATTCAACCTGCGTTGGTGCTCTACCGTGGGCTTACAACCCTCAACCAACTCAATATTATGAGTGCAAATTCCTGAGGGTATGCGTACGATATTGGCGATTGTCCAGCAAATAGATTTAACATGTTTCTTAAGTACCCTGACAAGAGCTTTGATTTGATCCTTCTGTAGATCATATGCAACAATAATTGGTAGGGTCTCATTATTCCCCAAGAAAGCATATTGCAAGTGAATCGACAGTTTTTTTAACTCAACCCTCCGTGGCTCCTCAATAGATGGTTTTACTGGCGGTGTATCCTAATTTTTTAAATCAATATCAAGTTTAATCGGGTTTCTTGGATGGCTTCCAACTCCTATCATAGCAGCTACCACCTCATCATAGTCAATTTCATCTTCTTCACTATAATTCAACATAATTTTGGCCATTAGATCAGCCCCCAAATAAGCAAGCTCCTCGAGGTTTTGAACAGTCTCATCAACAACATCATCGATTGTATTCACATAGAAATCATCAGGCTCCTGTATACTTTATCAACATTGAAACTTACTTCTTCTCCATTTACTATGAATTTCAAACTTTCACTCTTAACATCTACCAAGGCTCTTCTCGTGGCCAAAAACGGTCATCCCAAAAATATGGGCACTTCAACGTCTATGTCACAATCCAACACAATGAAGTCAGCTAGGAATATAAATTTGTTTACCTTGACCAATATATCATTCAATATGCTAACTGGTTTTCTATTAACTGGTAAGCCATAATTAACTTTGTGGTTGTTGGGGCCAAAGTATTTACACCAAGTCATTCAACTACCATTAGGGGCATTAGGTTCACACTAGCCCCCAAATCATATAAGGCTCTTCTAAAGTTACATGCCCCAATTGTGCAAGGTATTGTAAGTGCACCCGGATCATTTCTTTTTGTCACCACATGTCTAGTAAAGAGAGCGTTAAAACTATGTGGAATTTCTATTGCCTCGCAATCAAAGGTTATCTTTTTAGTTACCAAAGTCTTCATCAATTGTGCATATGTTGGAATTTTATTAAGAGGCTCAACCAATGGAATATTGATTGCCAAAGAAGTGAAGGTAGACATAAGCTTTTGGAATTTATCTTTGTCGCCTTCTTTCCCATGATGTTGAGTGGACCTTGCAACTACCATGTGTAGATCCTTAGGAGTGGTTCCTATTTTGCTCACTTCCTCTGCACCTTCATTCTTGTCATATTCACCTACTCTATTTGCCCCAAATAAAAGGGTTTTACCCTTCATGTCAATTCCCCAAATGGTACTAGGCTCGATGGTGGTATCCAAGCAGTTTTGAACATTACCATTCGTGGAGTTGTGTATTTGTGCTGAAAAGGCTGACAAGTGAACTTCCAAGTTCTTAATCGATACTTTGTGAGATGACACAGTGAGACTCAACTGGGAAAGTCTCGACTTTATTTCACTTATAACTTCATCTGAAGCCTTCACTTTGTTCAAAATGATAGCAAACATCTCATAGGCTTGTGACTTGTTTGGGTTTGCCCGCTGTTGAGGTGATTTAAGTGCCTCTCGTGTCTCATCCTACCTTTGCACTACCTTACTTGCTCCTCGATAACTAACCCATCAAACATCAAAGTTCCAACCTGATTCTTAAGAGCCCGCTAAAAGGGTGACTGAGAACCCAATGTTTGTTTCCCAATAAAATATACTTCTTCCACTTGACCACTCTCACTTAAATCATGCTCATGGGACAAGACCGTTACAACATCAACCTCACTAGGCATATGCATTTTGGTCACATATTGTATTATCAAGTCTAACTTTCTCACCATTTGTACCATGATCTCGTCTTATCTTTTCTCTTTAGCCAGCTATTCCTCAAATATTCGACCCTTTGTAATTGAAGAATAATCCTCATGAGTGTACTATACTTTTGTTATTTTGGTCTAATAAGTATGCTACTGTTTCAAATATTTGCTTCATCAGCCCACCTCGTACCAGTCGATCTGCCATACTTTTGTTGTTGACACTTAAGCTATCATAGAAATATTGCATCAGCAAGGCACCAGGGATCCCATGAGCTGGATATTGGAAAAGTAGCTTGCAAAATCATTGTCAAGCCTCATGTATTGGCTCATCATCAATTCTCCTAAAGTTTTCTATATTTATCCTTAGATTGATCATTGTTGAAGGTGGGAAGAATCGTTCAAGGAACTTGTTATGCAATTCTTCCCATGATACAATTGATCCATAAGGAAGTTCTGCCAACCACTTTGCAGCTTCCCCTGTGATAGACAATGGAAAAGTCTAAGTCTAATAGCTTCTTGTGTGATGACACAATACTTAACGAACACACCTCAATGAAATTCTGAAGATATTCATGGGGGTCCTCACAGTCCTGTCCTCCAAACAATCCCCTGAGCCATAGTAGTTTCAACATTGTATCAGTTATCTTGAACTCTGCATTGGCTGATATTGGGGGTAACAAAATTTCCCTAGCACTACTCACATGGTCCCATTTAGTTTTTAGGAGGTCATATATGTCTCCCTTGATCTCCCTTTTTGTACTATGCGCATCACATATTTCCACACCTTTTGTTCAATCAGCAAACAATAAGAAAATAGTTAAAAGAATCCCAACTATAAGAACAAAGCTCAACAATATACTTCCAATATGAATACACTGATTCCCCGACAATGATGCCATTTTTTATGTCGCTCAACCCGACTACTCGAAGGCAGAAGGGGAAGTCAGCATCAGTATAACAACCCAACTTTAAAGGTTGTGGTTGATTCCACAGGGAATCATTCTTCAAGATGGAAGTGATTCGCTAGACAAAGTAATTGTAGGATCTAGGGGTTGCAATAATCAAAATAGAACCCAGCTAACAACTTCTAATTAATTGATTTTAACAACTATTAAGGGGGATGTTGCGGATATGCAGATATGGGAATCGATCTATCAAATAGGTCTAGATACTTGACTACATGAGTTGATATTGAATGAATAGGCTATGTTTTTTGTAACCCAAATCATCTATGAAAATGGGTGTATCGTATGATTCCACTAGGATATCACACGTGGACCACTGAGGACACGCTTGTCCTAAGAAATCATAGCAAAACTCCTAATACCTTGGCCATTGAGTTCATTGATATGAACTTCAACTGAAACTCCAAAAGACTTCCAGCCATTACATCCATTCCACACTCTAATAAGTTCACCTAAGATACAAATTAGAGATCTAAAACAAAACCTCAAGTTCACAACCTTAAGATTCATACGATAATCCTAGGAATGGGCATAAATTCACCCAAATCAACTACAGATAGGTGAGGATATCACAGATCTAATCAATAAATCAAAGACCCATATTGAAAGCACACCCCCAACATGAGAGTTTTAGCCACACATGCTAAAAATTAAATATTGATTACCATTCATAGTAGCAGAAGTCATGGGTAATAAGATTGAATACAAATTAGTTCATTATCACCAACTAATCTTCTCCAATTTGGTGCCCAATTTTCTCAAAATGCTAAACTCACTTTTACTCTACGAAGAAGGTTTTATATACTACTATTACTAATTGTTCTGAATTGAAAATTTCACTGATGATGTTCTATAATGTCCTTTCTAAAAATTCTTATATATTTAATGCAATTATGTAAAAGTTTGTGTTGTAAAATGCCATTCGACGGTCAAGGTTGACCATCGCTGAGCACTCCAGCGATGCGCCGAATGTGCACTTAACCATTTTCTTGGCGTCTTAACAAGTCTTCTTCCATTGTAACTTTAGGTAAGGGCTTTTCACTCTACCTTTTCTACTTCGGCGATGCACCGAAATACTCTTCATATCACCTTTCTGTCAGTGTTTTGGGGCTTTGGGTTCTGCAACTTTAGGCGATCACTTTGTGCATTTGATGGATAGCCGAGCATACTTTGCAGCATCACTTTTGACCACACTCTTGCTTTGACTGGGAATCTTAGTTGCTACATAATTAGGTGATCTTTTGTGACTTTCGGTGGATCACTGAGAACGTCGGCGATCATTCGCTTTTTACTGCGTTTTTACACTTTTGCCCATTCTCTAAGATTTCACCAAGTCTTGCCCATGTTCACGGTTTTAACTATATTTCCTATCATAGCACATGCACATTTGTTAGTAGTTGGAATTAATGTCACATTAAGGGCGATGTTTCCTTACATTTTACCCCCAAAATGAGTCTGAAATATGGGTTCATCATAAACTCCCCATCTTATCATTATCATCATAAACATTAGGGCCTTAATCACCCTCATCATCATCATATCATCATTATCATCATAACATCACCATTGTGATCATCATTTAAAATATGTTTTTCTATACTTAAAGTCACATTCATGAAAGTCATAGCTTCATCATAGGAAACTAGGGTCATGTGTGGATTCATGGACAATTGATTTAAAACCATGCAATTTCTTGAAATTCATAGAGGAATTATGCAATTGAAATCAATTTGAATCATTAGTAAAGGAATCCACATCAATTCAACAAGCCCTAATCATCATATACTTGTAATCATGTACTTTCACTTTGACAATCATAGAAATAATGTAATTCCTCATAATTCATGAATAAATGAGTATAATCATCATGTAGGAATCATAATCCATGCATTTGGAATCATATCATAAAAGCCATAAGAATTCATCATGAAACTTTGAGAGAAAAAAAAGGTTTTGGATTGGACTTCATGGATGAAACTAATCCATGGATGAAACCTTACATACCTCAAATGAGAATCCCTAGACTTGAAGATGAAATTCTGAAAATCCTTAAGCCAAACCTTCAAACCCTAACTTCAATGGAGTCATTGCTAGAGAGAAAAATATTTGAGAGTCTTTGAGAGAATTATGAGAGTGGATGAGATCGAATAAATTAGGAATATGATTTATATTAGTTAGGTCGATTAAGTTAGTTAGGAGGGCCAAAATGATGTAGTTTAGAAACTAAACGAATTGAAAATGTCTGAAAATCCCTTCATTAAAAACTAACAAAGCCATCCACAAGACCCCGTCCATGGGCCATGGTTCCACCTATGACTCATGCTTTGGCTTCGTAGAACACATGTCACAAAATTTGAGCTACTAAAAATTACACCTTCCAAACCACGAATAAACAGTACGACCCGTTATTCCCTGTACAGATAGTACACCCCTTCATGAAACCTTACTAGACTTAGAAAATTTCAAGCTCTTCAGGGTTTTCTTTCACGACCCTTTGGATGGGTCGTGGTTCCATGTAGGGTGTTACATTAGCCCTGAGTTCACTATTTCTTTTAAGATTTTGAGATGTATTGGAAAGGGGGCCTATGAGTTTGGCTTGCCACTAGTTTAGCAGTTATGTACTTGGTTTTCCATGCTTCGAAAGCATGTGTGTGATGAATCTCATATGATTTTGCTTGATTCTGCGGAGTTGGGTCCAAATTTGTCATTTGAAAAAGAGTTGATAACTATTTTGAATAGTCAACTTTGAAAGATAATAAAAAGAAATTACTTCAGTGAAGATGTAATGGAAGCATTATTAAGTCAGAAAGGCTACTTAGGGAGACTGAGTCTGACAAGCGTGCCAGATATTCTCAGCTTTAAGAACCTTCAGGTAATTTATTTTACTTTATGTTTGAGGATGAACATGATTTTTAGTGGTGGATAATGTAATGCCTCTAAAGGTCATTTTTTTTAAAGTTATTCTTTTACTCATCTTGATAGTTGCTCCGTGCCATGTTTGATCAATTTGTGAGTTTGATTTTGGAGTTTTATGAAAAATTGTGAAATTTGAAAGTTTTTGAGTTTTGAAGGTTTTAAATTGTTCAAAAATAATTTTTGGTAACAGCGGGAGCTATGAGTCATAAAATGGAATTTCATTAATTTCAATAGCTCCAATATGTGAGATTTGGTCTAAGAATGTCATCATTTTCTATTTTGGAGTTATTCCATAGATTTGAGCCCTTGAGTTAGAAGTTTAGGTTAAATTAGATCAAGAGTTAACTTTGGTTAGCATTTGAAGTTCGAACGTGTAGATTGGATTTTCAACCATTCCATTGGATTTCAGAGATAATTTTAGGCCTATATAGATGCTCTAGAGATTATTTTCGGCCTAGGTAGGATTTTGGTTCATCTTAAAGGTTATGAGGGTGATTTGGTCTTTTTGCACCTTAAGTTAGTTTTATTGTGACTAAATAAGTTTTGTTTCAAGGAGACCTCAAATTTGTAATTTGACGGTTCTATTGAGTTTGAAATGTCAAAATTTCAAGGGTAGCATATCTGATTTGTGTATTCTAAATTTTGAACAAATCTCGAGAGTTCATTCGGTGAATTATTATGTTTTGGGGTGTGTTTATATCTGGTGTACTATTTCATTCTTTGCATTCACTGAGGGTGAAGTGGGATGACCTTCACATTTGCAGAAGCCCTATTGCAATCACAAAAGGTGAAGAGTTTGACCTTCATGTTTGTGAAGTGTTGACCGTGATCATAAAGTGTTAATTCTTTGACATTCGTATTTGTAGGGCTCAAGGTCGTGATCGCAAAAAACAGATAAAATTATTTTAAAATTAATGTTGTTTTCCATTTCACCATTTTTAGACCTTGGGAGATCAATTGGGGCAAGTTTAAAGTGGATTACAAGATAAAACTATTGGGTAAGTATTTTAACTTAGATTTGATTTCAGAATTTTAAACTTAATTTTTTATTTTGAATTTTAAAGTTTATGGATTTTCTCACAAATCTAAAATTTAACAAGAATTAGGACTATGACCTGATTTCAATTCTATTTCTGAAATGGTTTTCACCGGCGGATTCTAAATTCTTCGGGTAACTTAACTTTTCACAAATTTTTAGATTTATCCCAACTTTTCTAGGAATAGATTTTTGAATTGTTTTTGGCTTGGTCTTCACAATTAATGAATTAGATATTGTTATTCTCATATTCTTATTGTGATTCCGTATTTAAATATATTATATTGAAATAGAGAGCCATCAAAAGGAGAAAGCTCAAGTATTAGAGTGATTTTGTTGCTTTCTTGAGGCAAGTGGACTTCTTGACCTTTATTAACTATATAAAACCTTGTATTCCTTACTGCATGTTGGGGAGTAATAGAATATGGTGGAGGATTTTACATTATGGTCACATGTCTTTGTTAAATGATTGTAATAATGAAAAAGGATAACAAAAAGGCAATTTGATGGTATGTTGTTGTGTGATGTGTTGTGGATGATTTGAACGCCGATATTGACTCTTTATTGGTAACTTATTATGATTGTTTTATTGTGGAATCCTCCTTTTCCTCACTATGCATTTGAACACGCCTATTTGCATTGATTTTATGACATTATAACAATGAGAAAGAGATACACATAGGTTGAATCATTATCGAGGAACATACCACACACCGTGGTAGATATTATATTTGAGGGACGTGCCGCACGCCATGACAGTTACATGGATTGATAAGTCCCTTATGAGTCTCGGAATGAAAGTCAATATGTGTTGCATAAGGACAAACATACATCACTCTTTACGTGACATTTGCATCACATTGCACTTTATCATTCTTATTGTAAGTGTACACTCAGATTCCCTTTTTTCCCCTGTAATTCATGTGGTTAGAATCGATTGGTGTTACTTATACGTTGAGTAGCATTTTTATGGTAGGATTCACGCGGCATGGCTAAATATTTCATGTCGCCATCAGAATTATTCTTCCTCTAATTATCCTTTTTATTCTCCAAACTCATCCTTGTTTCAACTTTCCTAAGGTGAGATAAATTGATATCTCAATTTATTTATTTGATTTTAACTTGATATAGAGCTTAAAGAAAATATTTGAATCTTTTGAAATGAGGAAGTACGATTAGAAGGAAGAAATGATATATTTGAATTTTGAAAAATTAATATGATAAAGTGAGTTTAAGAGAAAAACATTAAGGTGTAAGATGAGAGAGAATTATAATTTGTATAAAAGAGAAAAAAAGGCAAGAAAAAGGGAAGTTATAGTTGGATACCAATTGAGGGAATGAAGCCCGGACATTCATCGCCATCTGAATGAAACACTAGTTACGAATCATGATTAGTTGTAGCTATAGTTGCGTTAAGTAATTTATTATTCGAAGTTTGCTTAGTTACATATTTTATCCTTTTAAAAAGCATTACATCCTTAATTAATTAAAAGATATTTGCACTTTAGTGCAATCTATAAATTAATTTACATAATTTAATTTAGATTTTCAATACTTACCTCTTAATTAATCCAAAGGAAGAGCTTAAAGACCCTTAAAGGTTGTCATGGAGCCACAACCTCCCACCTTTCCCAGTTGATCTAAAAAATATTCAAACTCATAGCCAAGTGTTAAATCTTGATAAGATAAATCCAAAATAATAAGAATCGTCTCAAAATTTCAATTACAATATATGAAAAATTATAAATTGTAGACACAATTATCATAGCAAAATTTTAAGAACAAATTGCAATGATTTAAAAAAAATAAATTCTAATCATGATGTCTCACTTAATGGGGACGACAAGTAATCACTAGGTCTACCTCTCTTTGAAGTTTTCTGTGGATTCTATTGCGCAATCTGAGAGAAATTAGTCGATGAAGTTTGATGAAATTTTGATTTATATAATAATGTATAAAATTGTATATTATTGTATATGTTGTATAAATGCCTTTTATAATTTGTATAATATTATATCAATATTATGCATAATATTATATATATGTATGTAGTGTATACTGACTACTTGAATACAGACTATTAAGAAAAATGAGGAGGGAATAAGAAGAAAGCCTATTGTAGGCAAGAAGGATTTATTGCTTTCTTAGTTAGAAAAAGGAGACTCGTCTTTGACTATCATCTCAATGGTTATATTATATACATTTTCCTAAAACAACAGTCATTCATTTTTTTTCTTTCCTATGCAATTCTCTTCGTTTGTTGTAACAACGACAAAAGTCCATACTAAAATTTCATTACCTTATGGTTTAGATTGAAAAGTTGTAATGCATATTTGACAAAAATATTAAATATTATAAATATAATGTCATAATAAAATTATTAAAATATTTGATAAAAATAATCTATCTAATTTAACTAAAAAAATAAATAGTTTGTGATATGAAATATCAAGTCAATACTATAAAAGTTGAGAATGAGAAGGAAATGAAAAATAAATATTATAAAATATAATGTTAAAAAAAGTTAGAACAATAAAAAATAAAAAGAATCTAATAATAAAATAAAAATAAATTAAAATAAAAATATAAAATAAAAATAAAAGAAAAAAAATTAAAAAGTAATCGACATAAATAATTACTTGTCCAACCAAATAGGTCAAAAAGTGTAATTACACTCCATTGTACCAAATAATTAGGCTAGTAATAAAGATTAAGAGCTTCCTTAATAAGCCCTGCAGAAACGACACTGCTAAACAACAGTCCCTCTTAACATTTCAAAATTCATTCGACATTTTTGTTTTCACTCCCCGCAGTTCACAACTCAGAGATCCAGGAACTCCATTCTCCAACATTAACAGATCCATCAATTCACCTTAATTTGAAATGTGTTGACCAACAATCAAACAATGTGGGTGTCCAGTAGATGTGGGTTTCCTTTATAGCTAATGCAATCTCGAGTTGACCTCTGATGGAGTTTACAGAAGCTTATAAGCAAACTGGCTCTTATGCTTTCTCACCAAATGCTCGCTTTCTCGCTGTCGCCGTCGATTATCGCCTCGTGATTCGTGATGTTCTCTCACTCAAGGTCTTGCATTTTCTTTTCTATTTTTTTTGGTTGCATAACTGAATGTTAATTGTCAATTTATGGTTTTTACTTTTTGGTGAAATAGAAATTCCGAAAATTTCAGCAGTGCACAAGCAATGACAGTTCAAAACCCGTTTATTACGTTCTTGAAAAAATAATTTTAGACAACAGGGCACCACCTTAATCTAATAACCCTATTGAATCAGTACACAAAGTCCAGAATTTGACCTTACCATCATGTTCTTCGCGCGGTTTTGGAAGAGTTGTATTTTGAATTAAGTTAATGCATCGCCTAAAAACTAAGTTGTGACAGAGAGGATGTTCTTACTTGATATATTTTATATATGGAATACTTCCTCAAGGGGTGCAACCGTTTTCATGTCTGGAAAAGATTACATACATTGAATGGAGTACATCACGCGGTAGGTTCGTGATCTCACCGTCATTTTATGTCAATTTTGGGTCTTCAGGTGATGCAATTGTTTTCATGTCTGGACAAGATTACATACATTGAATGGGCTCCTGATTCCGAATACATACTTTGTGGTCTTTACAAGAAACCTATGATACAAGCATGGTCTTTGACGCAACCTGAGTGGACATGTAAAATAGATGAAGGTCCTGCAGGAGTTGCTTATGCTAGGTGGAGTCCGGACAGCCGTCACATACTCACCACATCTGAGTTTCAGCTACGGTTAACTGTTTGGTCACTGGTTAACACTGCATGCATACATGTTCAATGGCCAAAACATGGATCCAAGGGGGTTTCATTTACCAAGGATGGAAAGTTTGCTGCTATTTGCACTAGACGTGATTGCAAGGATTATGTTAATCTGCTATCTTGCCATACATGGGAGATAATGGGTGTTTTCGCTGTCGATACATTGGATTTGGCTGATGTTCAGTGGTCTGCGGATGACAGTGCTATAGTCATCTGGGATTCTCCTCTTGAGTACAAGGTAGTCACCATGGGCTGTTTATAGCTTCTCGTATAGCTGTACTTTCCTTGTTTCTGGAAGAGCCTTAAAGAATGTTTTGAAACTGATATTTTCTTCATCACTTAAAATGGTTATGTAAAATAAGCTTTAAAATAAGAAATATGAAAAGGCTTTGAATATTTGGTTTTGTCATAATTTGTTGGTCTTTACCTCCATGGGACTTTATGTGGTTCAATTTTGGTTAGGTTCTGATCTATTCTCCAGATGGGAGGTGCCTGGCTAAGTATCAAGCATATGAGAGTGGACTTGGAGTAAAAAGTGTTTCATGGTCACACTGCAGCCAGTTTTTAGCAGTGGGAAGCTATGATCAAATGTTACGGGTATTGAATCACCTGACGTGGAAAGTATTTGCAGAATTTCTGCACCCATCTGCAGTTAGAGGTCCTTGTTGTGCTGCTATTTTCAAGGTGCCCAATCTCTTGTTTCTTTTCATATTTGCAGGACATTATATAATGATTTTGATCATTTCCTTCTTCAATTTTAGGAAGTGGATGAGCAACTTGATATGTCAGAATTATCACTAGGCGATGATTTTGTCCAGTACAGTAGTGGTGAGCACTGGAATTATTTTTGTCTGTATTGTCTTTATCTTCTGCAACAAGTGCAGATTTTTATGATTTTTGTTGGGTTTAATCTCTTGGAAAATTTAAGATACAAGTAAATGCCACTAATTATCGGACGTAAAATTCACTGAGGCAAAAGTCTGCTGAAACAACCAAGTGAAATGACACATAACATTTGGCTGATTTCCAATGGTGCACATTATGCTGCCTCTATGGAGTAAACCTGTTGTCTTCTGTAATAATACTGGATAAGTTAGTAGAGAATTATGTAACTTCTCTATGCGTTTACTCGCACATCCAAAAAGATGAAAGTAGCAGAAATGAGGATGTTGAAATGAATGTCTAGGCATACTAGGAGAAATAGGATTATGAGTGAAGATATTTCTAACAAGGTAGAAGTGATCTCCGCGGTGGACAAGATTAGGGAGGTGAGACTGAGATGATTCAGATTGTGAAGAGGGAATGCACAAATGCCCAATGAGGAGATGTGAGAGGTTGACTATGGTGAGTGAGAGGAGAGGTAGAGGTATGCAGAAGAAGTATTGGGGAGAGGTGATTAGGTAGGAAATGTTATATCTACAACTCACCAAAGACACGACCCTAGATAAGAAAATATGGAGGTCGGGGATAAGTAAGTAGTCCAGCGTTGTTAGATTCCCTTATCAATGTTTTTATTAATGTGCAGGATGCTATGTCATGTTTTTTATAGTATTTTGCCATGTCTTCTTCATTGCTATTATTTCCTTTTTGGAAATGCTTTTGTCTGTATTTCATCGAGTTGAGGGTCCATTAGAAACAACCTCTCTACCTCTAGGGTTGTGTAAGGTCTACATACATCTAGCCTCTCTAGACCCCACTTTGTGAGTTGCACTCGGTATGTTGTTGTTACTCTCCTATATAGTATTTGTTGTTTCCTTTGCTTCAATTATCATAGTTTGTGTTACTGTGATTATTCTTTTCTTCATTATTTTCTATTTGACTTCTTTAGTACTATATCATGATGTTTTTTATTTGCTTTACTTGGGCCAAGAGTCTATCGAAAACAACCTCTCTATCCTCACTAAGTAGGGTAAGGCTGCTTATACCCCACCCTTCCCAAATCACATTTGTAGGATAACACTAAGTATTGTTGTTGTATAGGGGAAAGGGGACGAGAAATCTTAACAGTCCATTGGGGAAGTGCTTTTTTTATTTGCTCATTAGAGATTTTTGTTGTTGATAAATTTAAATATTTTATTACCACCACTATCCAATTTAATGTCATACTATGAATCAACATGAAATTTAAGAAAGATATAAAGACTCATGAAACACGTGGTTTCAAACATGCCATAAAATTTGAATCTTACAGCATTAACCATGCTATAGTGTTTGGGTGGTTGTAAAATCTTTTCGTTCGGGGTAAGATGAAAAATGGTTATAAAGCTTCTCATTAGGGGTAAAATGGAGTATGTAAAGTTAATTGTAAATTTAGAAGTGTGTCATTCATTTTTGAACGGACCAAAAAGAAAAACCTATCACATATTTGGAACGGGCTGGTAATAAATAGTACCAAGGAGGTACTTTAGAAGTACAAAAGGGAACTTCAGGTTCCTCTACATATTTATTACATGATAACATCCACAAATTTCAAACAAAGACTGGGTTCCTACATATTAGACCTAGACCACGAATAGAAAGATTCTTGACACCAATACTTTACAAAAGAAGAGTGTTGCATCCTTTCCTCGAAATAGCTACTATTCATTTCCAACCATATAGTCCACCTTATGCATAATGGAGTAATCTTCCATGTTTGATTCTTTAATCTTATCAATTCTTCGTCCATGCTAGCAAGATGGTAGACTTTTCACATCTTGGAGTGTCACCCAAAGAACTCCAAAGATATTTAAGATAAAAGACCAAATCTACCAAAGATATTGAATTAGCACCCAAGGAGGTGTGGCCTAGTGCTCAATAAGTAGGAAGAGAACTATAGGTCTCAGGTTCATATCCCGAGGCAATAAACAATAGGTGATTTCTTCCTATATGTCAAAGCCTTGTTAGACAAAGTTATCCGCTATTTGAGCTGGTGGGAGTTAACAAGTATCTGGTGGAACAGTCGAGGAGGGCACAACTTGCCCAGACACCACCGTTATAAACAAAAGATGATCGCTGGTTTTTGCTGCATCTTCAAGAACGCTTGCCGCAAAGTGAATAGCCTCTTCTCTGTAAAGTAACTTGAATTAGACAAGCTTTGCTTACAACCCATCCAAAGCAGGCTGCTTCAGGTGCTGCCTTTGTTCTCCATAGCATCTTCCAAGGCCAATTATTCTCGCAGTTCATTGATTGTTTTTGCAGAAGTGAGTAGTAGCTTTTTACAGTTCCTTGATTGTTTTGTGCTCATTAGGGATTTGAGGTTTGACCGCCAAGCTAATGACACATTTTCCTATTCCTGACGAAGTTCAATTCATGCAATGCCTGTATCAACCTGATCTAGGTTTGTTCTTTCGAATAAGGTGATGAAGAGAGAGAATTCCTTTTTAAGCAGTGTTATCAAAAGAAAAACAGCTCTAAGGTCTAGTGGGACTTGAAGCGCAAGGTGTTAATAAAGTGTGGGCTTTAATGAAAAAAGGCGCATAGGAAGGATAATACAAATATATATGTTTAGTCCAAAACTAATAATTATAAGCACGAGCGACAAATATATGAACAAATAAATTGAAAAAAAATTACGATAAAGTGATATCAATGGGTTAGTGCTGCCTCTTCGGAAGCGGCTCATTGGCAAGGAAAAGTATGTCTTAGAGCGTTGATGACAACACTAAAGCGCACATTAAGCGAGGCGAAGCGCTCAACATGTTTTGAGCCTCGCTTCAAGGTTTAAACGTGCCTTTGACAACACTGTTCTGAAGCAGTGGTATTGTCTTTCAGAGAGCTAAAGAAAGTAGATTTGCAAATTAAACATGCCAAGCTTAACTTTTACCTTCAGCTTCTATAACAAGTTCTCCTGGTTGGTCCTATTCTCTTAATGCAACTTTGGATCGTACGATTAGAATATATTTTCTAGTAACTGTAATTTCTCCAACAGTGGTGGAGTTAGGATTTTGAATATGAGTTGGAAGCCCTTATGCAGGAATAGGAACAAAGGAAAATATCCCTAAGAGTTCTAGAGTTTAATGTATGTTTAAATATAAGATCTAGAGTGTAAAACATTAAATGGTTAACTACGCAACACATCTCTGTACTATGACTTAGTTATGGATAGACCCCCTCTACTTTAAAATCACACACTTACAGCCCTTGTACATGGGATGTAAGTGTTTGATTTTAAAATATAGGGGGTCTATCTATAATTGTCATAGTATAGGGTGTTTCGTGTAGTTAACCCAACATTAAAATGCAAAAAATGTTATTTGCTTTTGTTGTAGGCCTAAAATAAATATAAGAAAGTGTTCCTCTCTAACAACCTAAGTTTTTCGGATGAGGTAGTTACATAATTCAATATGGTACTTGAGAAAAATATATGGTTGTGCCACCACAAGCATACATTCTAAGTGTGAATCTTACTGTCATCCATCAATAACAGGTTTTCCTAAGTTTTTCAGATGAGGTAGTTACATAATTCAATATGGTACTTGAGAAAAATATGTAGTTATGTGCCACCGCAAGCATACATTCTAAGTGTGAATCTTACTGTCATCCATCAATAACAGGTTTTCCACATGTTTGGTTCATGAATAAAGTCATGCCCTCACATGTGGAGACGTGATGCAAACTTAAAGTAAATAAATAACAACATTCCTTCTCTGACAACTAAGGTTTTTAGATGAGGTGGTCACACAATTTATTGATTTTCACATTAGCTTATCTTTTGTGCAATTGTAATTCCTTTATAAGGATATTAGTTATTACAACTATAACTTTTGTGATGTAAGCAAAATCAACTGTTATGTTAGCACTCTCTGTTGTATTGTAAAAACTTATCATTTTGAAGACACCTTAACATACGTTGTCTTTCTTTTTTACTTATTCAGGTTGGATTTTGACATCATGTCAAGAATTACACTTAGCTCCCTTTTGGTTGCCAAAACAATTAGTTTGATGCTAGGTCTCAAAACCATGTTTGGTTTCTAATTTTTGGAAACTCCCAAACATATCTAACTTTTTTTAAATACGGAAAAGGGCCTAAAACGCCCTCGGACTATTGAAAATGGTACAAAAATGCCCTCCATCCATCTATCCTGTCATCCACCTTTGGGTCTAAAAATGCCCTTCATTAACCTTTTTAGCTCACTTATACCTTTGAAACTAACCACCCTCTCTTTTTTCTTTTTCTTTTTCAAATGTTTATTATGCTTCATTTTCTTATGGAGTAAAATAAATCTCCATCTCTATTAGATTTCTTTCCATAATTTATCCAAACCGAAATAATGTATGTCTTTAAGAATCAAAGTGATTTTTTAAAAAAGTGATCAAAGTGATTTCTTAAAATAATTAACCGATTTAGCTTTCTAAAAAAGAATTTTTTAAAAAAATATATAAAGTTAATGAAAAAGTAAGTTTTTAATTTATCTAAAGAGTAAGTTTTTGTTCTTTTTTAATGTTTTATTAAAAATAACGAAAAGCTATTCAAATTTGATTAAATAAAAAAAATTAAAGAAAGCTAAATTTGTTTTAATAAATTGCTTTGATCCTTGAAAGGTGAATTATT
The DNA here is from genome assembly GCA_038996855.1 of Solanum aculeatissimum. Classification (NCBI taxonomy): domain Eukaryota; kingdom Viridiplantae; phylum Streptophyta; class Magnoliopsida; order Solanales; family Solanaceae; genus Solanum; species Solanum aculeatissimum. The sequence goes on along the minus strand of JBCEWC010007883.1, from coordinate 771 downwards.
TTGTCTACATAAAATACAAATATGTGCAAATTTTAAAAAAAAAATTCAAAATATGTATTGTTGTAACTTTAGATTTTTTTAAGAGAGTTTTTTTAAAGATTTCCCCCATAATTTATTAATACTAGTTTATTTTTTTAATCATATTTTGTCCAAATCAAAATAATATCTTTCTTTATAACCCCAAAACAAACTTTAAAAAATAAAAAAAATTATAAGACTTTTTTATTTGTAAAAATAGAATTGAGGATGGGGGTTTATTTTATTCCATAAGAAAATTAAACTTAATAAATACTTAAAAAAGAAAAATAAAGAGAGGGTTGTTAATTTAAAGAGTATAAGTGAGTCAAAAAGGTGAATGAAGGGTATTTTTTGACCCAAAGGTAGATGACCGGGCCATTTTAGGCCCAATAGGTGGATGGGAGACATTTTTGTACCATTTCCAATAGTTCGAGGGCATTTTAGGTCCTTCTACTTTTTTCATATTTAGGTTCCCATATCAATCCCTTTTTTTGGCTTCTCGGCAGGCTGGACCTTGCAGCTTGAAAGGCCCTGCCCTCTTTTCTCTTTTTGCCTCCTTTCCCGTCGATTTGGTCTAAATAGCCAGCAAGGTGTTTCTCATTTTTTACTTTTCGAAGTCCAAGGCAAAGTGAAAGCTAAGAAGATTGCTTATACGAAGTGGTTGGAGGGTCGGGATGAGGATGATAAAAGAAGGCTTAAGGAGATCTATAAGACGACAAAGATAGAAGCGAAGATGGCAGTGACGAATGCTAA
>JBCEWC010007882.1:0-20767 GCA_038996855.1 Solanum aculeatissimum | reverse complement strand
GGATGAAGAAGTGGTGCCTATTGCAAAGATTGACTCACAGCAAGATGTTAGTTTATCACTTTGCCTTTACCTAATATAAACACATCCAACATAATAATCCTCGCTCTAATCTTCATATTAACATAGGGTCAAACATTCTCGATCGAGGCTAAAATTAGCTGCCCCACTGACCTTCACAGCCTCTATGTGTTGGTGTGTTCCAACTGTAGACAAGACGTACGTTGTCCAACCATAAGAGAGATTCATTGCATGAGCTGTGACCAAAAAAATATGTTGTTGCCCAGGTACTTTCTAACCTATATCTATACTTACATTCACAGTAAACCTCTTAAATACTTATTCAAAATAATTAAGCATTCGCTCTGATGCTGCTATAGGTGTAAATTTGAGGTACATCTTGATGATGGCTCCAATTCAACAATTGGAATGATCATGGATAAAGAGGCAGAGAAATTGTTGTCTCTTACTGCAGAGGAAATTTACAGAAAAGCTTCTAATCCGGTACTATTTCTAATAATATGCACATACTCATCACTTATTAAAATTATCCTGTTTCTTTGTAGGATAAGGATGTGGATATGGAGAAGATCCATGAAAACATTAACAACAGGTTGTTTTCTATTCGAGCAAAGAAGGCATTTGCACGTACCTCACGTACCACACCAATAAAGTTATACATCCAATCATGCGTAGAAAAACAAACCTTTGCTCATTCTCTTCCATCAGGAAGCACTGTCAGCATTCAAGAAGGGACCAAAAGGAAACAACAACTGCAGTCGCCAGAACATGCTGAACAGACAACCATGCTAAAAATGAAACAGAAAGTGTAGCCAGACACTCCTGAAAAATATAACTAAAGGTTAGTCACATTCGTTCACCTTTCTGCCCTTTAATAGGTCAACAAGTCAGGTTGTATATCTGTGCACTCTGAGCTTGCTCCTATTGATTCTTCATTATTGACGTGAAAACCACGTGATACCTCCATTATTCCCTTCTCTGATTTGGGGGTTTATATTTCTTCTTCTTCGTCACCTTGATAACTTAAACTCAAACTTGTCAAAATCTTGTGAATAGGTCTCGTTTGATATTTCAGTATGCAGTTGATGGAATTTCAACTGATATACTCTTTCCTACCTGACTTTTTCTCCTGGTACCGATTGACTTGATGCACAAAGTTCAAGAGAGAAAAGAGTGAACTCTGAAATTTTTAGCTTAAAACACAGTGACTATGAATCAATCATGAGAGTAAAAAGAGAATTTTAAAATTAAATTATTTTCAATTATAGAAAGTTAACATTCTTTTTGGGATGGATTAAAAAGAAAAGGACAGGGGAATAGTACTTTTGGTAATTTCTACGTTATCTTACTCTGTCCATCCCTGTGTTTGTCACTGATCAAGCTTAGGCTCACAAAATCTTTTGAAGATAATGTACTAGACAAGCTTTTCTGCATCTGCTCCAAAAATAAATAAATGGTAATGGTAATATTAGTAATAAGAGAGTTTTCATACAATATTTCTTTGACACTTCTGATTAGTTATGGCAATAATCATGTACAGGGTCCATTGAATTTCCTCTGCCTTTTAGTACCACTGCAATCTGCAATAGGACTTGAACCTCTAGCTAGAAATAGAGCAACATACTGGTTGAATGAAGCTAATTTGAAGGTTATGAATATCCCAACTAATTAAGGAACCACTGCCATTATAGTACTCAATTCTACCGATCAGAATGTTATGACTGATAGCAGAGCTCATAAGGTTAGTTTTCTCAGAAAGTTAATTTGAATTGTGTGTTGACAGCTACCAGATGCTGTGTTATCCTGTAACTGTTGATGCGAGTGTGTATGTAAATTCCTGCCTTTTGCTTTTTAACCAGTGTCCTTTTACTGCATCTTAATTTTTCTGCTGGTTGATTGTTAAGTTTTTTTCTCTTGGGATTGTATATCTGCTGGGAAAAAAGGTGGAGGAAAAATGATGATGTGGAAATGGAAAATAGAGTGTCTAGGTGAAGAATGAGGCCTAATACTGCTGTTTGGTTCAAAATTCAGGAGCTTCAAAAGACAACTGATAATATTTCCCAAAAGAATTTTATCGGGAGAGGTGAATTTGGAGTAGTTTATAAAGGAACTTTAGTGGATGGGACTAATGTTTCTGCCAAAAATATTATAGAATCTGAACACTTCGGTACTACTATCAGTGAACACTTTGAACCCACCTTTTACTTCATCAGGTTTCATTCTATTCTCCCAAACACAACCTGTAGCGACAACACCATTATTTCTTGATGATGTGCTCCTCCTCCTCCTATTTCCCACTTCCATTTTTACTGTAATGAGTATTTTGACTGTATCCTATCTCTTTCTCATTTATGGCCAACAAAGCGAACTTAAATCAAATTGATCGCAATGGATATTTATTTTGATTCTGCCGCTGCTTCATTTCTTGAAATCTTTGTTTTAACATACCATAGTAGTCTATTTGGTGCACTTTGTCTTTAGTTTTATTTTTAACATACCATAGTAGTCTAATTATGATCCATCATAATTCTGATATTTCATTAATCATTAGCTCTCACATAATTTTGTTATAGATTGTCTGGCGTTTTTGAAGTTGCTCCAAAAGACTGCAAATTTTCGATTTTGTACATAAAAGCAGCAAAATCCTTGTACATATAACAATTGCCGAATGATGCAACTTACGCTGAAAAGGTACACAAATGCAATTCAAAATTTGTAAACTTACATTTATCCTTCAAAATCTATATTAAATACACTCTTTGTATCTTCTTCAGGTTTTCCCACGCAGATGACAAAAGACCTACATGAGGCAACTGTATTTTGCAAGCTGAATATCTAAAACTAACTCTAAAAGTTTTATTATGCTTACTTTATCCCTTTTGTATCAAACTTTCTCTATAACGTTTACATATAATAGTTCATGTTAATGTCTTATTTAATAATACGAACTTTACCTATATCTTAACGCAAAAAATTGCCCGTGCCTTGCACGGGCACTACTTCCCTAGTACTATAATAATTAGTGGTATTAGTTGATAAAACAAAATTTGGCCAATACATTGAGGGCTTGGACCCCACTTTCCTTATTTTGTGTTAACTTTAGAGAATAACAACAAAAATTCATGTCCTATTAGGTTACAAACTGTACAACGTGGTCGATGATTAGGACACGTACGATTTTGCACCATTTTTCTAGAAACTCACTCGGAAAAGTAATCCTAATTACTTTAGTAGAAGGACTTCTCATTGTTATGTAGCACCTATAAATAGATGCTTGCTTTCACCCCTTTTCTGTATCAACACAGTAAAAAAATAAAATTCTTTTCAATCTTCTCCCCTGCAGTTCTTTCGGAGCTTGTCACGTTCGGAGCTTGTCACGCAACTTCAAGGTATGACATATATTAATATTTCACCTTATTTCTTTTCTTCTTTTTGTATTTCTTTTTTTAAGGGTCATGGATTAAAAATTCATCATATCACAAGAATTTGATCTTGAGGGGTGAAGGCATAAATCCGCGCTCATACCTTGAGATCACCAATTTGAGGCTTTACAAAGTTTCCAATGTTTAAACATAAGGGACCCCCAATTTGAGGCTTTACAATTTTCCCAATGTTTAACACATAAGGGATCACTAATTCGAGCCTTTACAATGTTCTCAATGTTTAAACATGAGGGACCACCAATTTGAGGCTTTACAATGTTCTAAATGTTTAAACATGAGAGACCACCAGTTCAAGGCTTTACAATGTTCCCAAATGTTTAAACATAAGGGACCACCAATTCGAGGCTTTACAATGTTCCCAAATGTTTAAACATGAGGGACCACCAATTCGAGGCTTTACAATATTCCAAATGTTTAAACATAAGAAATCCCCAATACGAGGCTTTACAATATTCCCAAATGTTTAAGCATGAGGGACCACCAATTTGAGGTTTTACAATGTTCCCAAATATTTAAACATAAGGGACCATTAATTCGAGGCTTTACAATGTTCTCAAATGTTTAAACATAAGGGACCACCAATTCGAGGCTTTACAATATTCCAAATGTTTAAACATAAGAGATCCCCAATACGAGGCTTTACAATGTTCCCAAATATTTTAAACATAAGGGGCCACCAATTTGAGGCTGTACAACGTTCCAAACGCCCCAATTAGCCATATCCTTTTATTTTGGTTCTTGTCCATTTTTGTAAAAAATAATCTCTACGTGTTATCATTGATGAAGGGTAACACTTTTCCTTATCTCTTTTTTTTATGCAGCTTGAACAATGGTTTTCTTCAAGGACTACATTTTCTCATCTTCTAAACTCAAATACCTCATAATTGGAACACAAGATAACAAGGTAGAAACCAAACTTTTGGTCCAAGATCCACTAGTTGGTTGTTATGCTGATGTGTGGCCGCAATTGAGAAACACACTTCATAAGGAGAATTGGACTTCAAAATATGTCCACAAATCTAATAAAGCTTCTAAAGTATGGTGTCTCGAGAGACCAAATCTTCAAGGTACAAATCTTGCAAGAACTCTTCCAAATTTAGGGCATTGCATGATTCAACAAGAGTTACGTTGGGGAGATAAACTTCTATTCGAAGGTGAATATCATCACATCCCAGGATATTGGGAATGGACGGAAGACGTCCTTAGTAAAAATGGACAAACTTTGAACAATGCTAACATCCGAAATGTTGTCTTTGCTTCTCTTTTTATCTACGATCGAAACTCCAATATCATGCAAGCTTTTTATGAGGCTTGGTGTCCCCAAACAAATACACTACTTACGTCTTTGAGAGAAACATCTATATCTCTTTGGGATTTACAAACACTTGGCGGCTTGCCGATTAGTGGGTGCCCTTATGAAGAAGTGATACCTAATGCCATAGAGCTCACAGGTGACGATGCCAAAAAGGATAGATTTCTTCCTCAAAATTTTGAGTATCTATTTGTTGCCTTTCATCATCTCAGAAAGGAGAAGGGTGGTAGCTCAGGGGTCTCTTTTAGTGAATGGATACAATTTTGGTGTAAACAAGACATCAAGTATGAGCCAGCTCCCCCGAGAAAAGAGAAGAAGGCTTGACGCCTTTCATCTACACATAACCCCATAGGTGAAACATCAATAGAGGTGAATACATGGTTAAGCTCTCAAGAGATGGCGTTTTCTATGCTTGGGGCAAAACACAAAAAATATGAGACTTATTTGGCAGCCTTCCTGTCATATTGGTTATGTGCCTTTGTGTTTCCCTCTGAAGAGGGGAACCTTATTCGGCCTGAAACTTTCAAGATGGCAAGCTTGATGGCAAGTGGTCGAAGGGTTAGCCTTGCAGTCCTGGTCTTAGCGAGCATCTATCGTGGCTTTAACAAGATTTCAAATTCTTCATAACTTGATCACATTAAAGTTTCTTTCCCCATTCATTATGTTTATGGTTGGCTTGCTTATTACTTCAAGACACATTATCCTCTTACTGGTGGACCTTTTCTCCCGCAAATGGTGGTATATTCTAGCGAGGGTGCTGCAAAATATTTTGACAAAGACGAGGCACGAAAGCGCATCCATTGAGGAGAGAACCTTGTATGAAATGTGACCATGCTTAATAGGCCTCATCCAACTTATTATGTTGATGACAACAAAGCTTCAAAGTTGGAGTCGTCTTATTTTATGAGCCTCCGGTTTAATTATCTTACCCTGAGGAGGGGAGACTTATTCTTCATCGAGCCATATAGTCTCCACCGATTTAGTCGTCAGTTTGGGTTTTATCAAGATATTCCCGGATATCTCGAAAAGGATATTTGTGCTGGATCTCTTCATGAGGGACTTAGATATTGGCGAATCTATATTTCGCGTACTACCATGTCAAAAGAGACATTTCCACTTGTGGTCACTTTTGCGAAGAAGCTTTACACTACCGAATATCTATCTTGGAAGGAAAGATCTCATGGAAAGTTTCTCGAGGATAATTTGGAATTTTTTGTGGAAAAAGTTGGGCCAAACTTCACTACTCCTATAGAAGAAAAAGGTCAAGATATTGGAGAGGTGCTCTTAAAAGTTGATACCCCACTTTCCCCACAACCTCAAAGTAAGAGGCTTAAGTCCTCTAAGAGATCTAAGAAAGAAGTAGCCGATACTTCTACCGATGTAGAGAGGTGACCCGCCCCTTAATTCTTCCATCTACAAAGCAAGCCTCTCAAGACACAAGCAAAATTAGCAATAGAGATCAGTATTGGAAGAGGAAAAGACGTGAATCAACTGAGTTTGAAGTTGTTATGTTGGAGATCGTGGAAGGACAAGGCATTGATGGTCCTTCAAAAACATTAGCCATTCAGAGTGAAAAGGTTTTTCCTTTGACCATAAGTCTCTCCTTTTTTTTTAAATTTATGGTTAAGTAATTTGCTAACCTCCTTCCCTCCCTTTTGTGTAGGAAAACACTGTTGAGCATCCAAAGGAATCGCTAAAAGAGAGGCAGCAAATTATTGATTAGTCTATTGCGACATCAAAGCCTGAGGCAGGGTCAATTTTAGCTATTGAGCAAGTACAGAGAATTATATCCACTCCTTGTGATAAAACTTTGAAGAGGTTGACCCTTGATTCGAATGGTACTCCTCCACTCTTTTCAAAGCCAGATGGGCTTAAGTCTATTTTGGAAGGAAAAGTGTTGTTTCAACTCACAAAAAGAAATACATCTTTGGCCAGTGGGAAGAGATTTGTAGCAAACTCTCCAGGACTTCTCTAGACTCACTTTCATCTTACAAAGAAGATATTTATGAGATTCTCCAAGAGATGAGTGAGATGTGTTTCATAGATCTTTCATCCTTGGAGCATTTGGTGGATTCTCTTTTTTTAGCTTGATACCTCCTATGATCAAGAACACTCTAATTCTACAGATAAGGTACATGAAGATAAGAAGCTAGAGTTGCTTTCCAAGGCCAAGAAGGGTCTTGATTCACTTAAAGCAGAGGAGGGTGAGAAGACTAAATATGTTTCTTTTAAAAAAAATCATTAAAGAGGGTCATAAGGAAGTTAGCGACTCTACAAGCGGAGCGAAAGGAACTTGAAGCTGTTGTAGATGCTGCCAAGAAGGTGATTGAAGAGGTTTGATCCAAGATTTTAGTTGCATAGAACGAGGTGTCCTCTTACGACAACATGGACTTCTTGACGACTGACGATTTGATTCGCTTGGAGCATAAGAGAGAGTGCTTGGAGGCTAGTCGTCAAGATTTGATCAACTACAAATTATGCTTAGATTAGGATCCCTCTCCTTTTTACTTCCTTTCTTTACCTTCTTAAGATTTAGATTTATATGTTAGATAATTTTATAGCAATAAAGTTTCTTTATTTTTTTTGTCTCATATCTTGCATTTATGGTTCTAACTTGAATTCTTTCACAAGTTTTCTCTTGCTGCAAGTCTTAGTAATTCAAACTTAATCAACATTTGGCATGCTAATAAGAATGAAAATAATAAAAGTTCCTCATCTTTTAAAGTTTGTGCATTCGTCGATTTTAACTTGCAAACTTTGTGGAATTTAATGCTCCAACTTATAAAATCGATAAATCTCAAGAATATCAACGCATAAAATTGAAAACTTGAGGGCCATCACTTGCATGCTTGCTTAATTTGAGAACTAACTCGTGGACTTAGGGACTTTAACTTGCTGACTTGAGGAGTCTGAAAACTTCATCCTGCAAACTTGACTAAATTTAAAGACCTTAAGCGTGTCATTGAAGAAGTTCATACTCCATAGGGATTTGCCCCCATAAGGAATCATGTAGGAACATATAGTTTTTTTAACACTCATACAACTGAACTTGGAATGTAATTCCAAGCGCCTACGTACCTCAATGAAGAGGATCAAGTCACAACGTAGTTATAGGGAGAGCATTTTTTTTGGGTCCTCATTTTTGCCTAGGTCATCTCTTTCGAGATTTTCAACCCAGTGGACATTTCTTTAGGGCACCGTACACAGTTTATACTCTTGCGGGCCAGGAGTAACATGCAGTTTTATACTCGAATTTCAAGGAGCATCATTTGTCTTAAGGGTAGTACCTTTTAAGGAATTTTGCATTTATAGGACCAATTCTTGTGCCATCTGCATCAACAAGCTTTGTAAGCACCATTTGAGTATACTTCTTGTACTACATATGGTCCATCCCAATTCGAGGTGAATTTGCCCCCATACTTATGTGAAGTTATAATGGGCCTTCTTACTGCAAGTACTTGATCTCCAACTTGAAAGCACCTCAAACGAACCTTTTTATTGAAAGCACGAGACAAACGAGCTTAATAACATTCAAGATTTTGCTGGGCTTCTAACCTCTTTTCATCAAGTGCTTCTATCTTGGCAAGACGTAGTCAAGCATTTTCTTCGTCAGTGAGACCTTCTTGGATAGCCAGTCTCAGAGACGGTATTTGACGCTCAAGTGGCAGGACGACTTCAACTCCAAAAGCAAGTGAATATGGGGTTACTTGAGTCGGTGTGTGATATGTCATCCTATATGCCTACAAGGCTTCTTCCATTCTTTCATGCCAATCTTTCTTAGACTTAGAGACAACTTCTTTAATAAATTACATAGGGTCTTATTGAATGTCTCGGCTAGACCATTGGCAGCAACATTGTACATAGAAGATTTCCGCTGCTTGAAGCCAAAGAGATCGCATATTTTATTCATCAACTTGTTATCAAATGGCTTGCCATTGTCCATTATTATGTACCTTGAAATACCAAATTGATAGACAATGTTCACTCGAATGAAGGTCACAACGTTCTCCTTCTTGACTTCTTTAAGAGCGACAGCTTCGGCCCATTTTGAGAAGTAGTCAATTACAACCAAGATGTATAAGTACCCACCAACAGATTTTAGTAGTGGCCCAACAACATCCAATCCCCAAGCATCGAATGTCCAAGATGCGATAGTCGGGTGTAAAATTTCAGGCGATTGATGCATGGTTAGTATGGAATGGACAAGCTTTGCACCTTTGAGCATAATCCAAGCAATCTTTTACCATGATTGGCCAATAATACCCCATTCTTTTTATGTGAAAATAGAGTTTTGGTCCAAGTTGATGTGATCCACATACTCCCGAATGTGCTTCTTGTAGGGCTTGGCCTACTTCTTCCTCTCCCAGACATTGAAGAAGTACACCCTAAAATGTTCTTCTATATAGGGTGTCCTTATAGTAAAGGAAACGAGGTGGACGACGATAAATATCAGTCCTCCTTTTGGCATTTTCTGGAAGTATCTCATAACATAAGTAGTCGATGATAACTTGTCTCCAGTCCTCTTTGTTGGCTTCGAAAACTACAACCACATGCTTAAGTTGATTCTCTATGTGTTCGTCTTCATCCAGTGGTGGTACTACCTATTTTTGGCAGATAGTGACTTGCGTTTGATCAGGAAGGCTTAAAGTTGAATCAGTTGTTTTATTTTCTTTTCTCAGCACATGTTGAAGAGTTACATCTCTGAGCCATCTTATTAACTTTTGAGCATAAGAGTGATAGGGGTGCAATTCAGGCTTCTTGACCTCATAGGTTCCCAAAAGTTGTTTGATCACTAACTGAGAGTCACCAAAGACTTGTAATTGTAATTGTTTCATGTCAACGACCATTTCGAGTCCAAGTATTAACGCTTGATACTCTGCGACATCATTGGAGCAACATTGTTTCAAAGTAAAAGAGAATGGTAGGACTTCTCCTTGTGAAGTGATAAATACTACGCCTGCACCGGCTCCACCATGATGTGTAGCTCCATCAAAGTTTTTCCAAGGAGGCTGAATTTCAATGGCCAACGCATCTTCGTCAGGAAGTTCATCAGTCAATTCCCAATCATTTGGTATAGGGTTCCACCAAAAAGTCTGTTAATGCTTGTCCCTTCACAGCCTTTTGAGGGATGTACACAATCTCAAATTGTTGGAATTGAAGGTACCACCTTGCTAGTCGGTCACTGAGAACTGGTTTTGACATGGAAAATTTGATGGGATTTGCTCTAGAAATAAGATGGAAAATGTGAGCTTGAAAATAATGCTTCATCTTTTGAATCGAAAAGACCAACGCCAAACACAATTTCTCGATTGGTGAATAATTTAGCTCATTTGGTGTCATCACTCTGCTCAAGCAGTAAAGGGCACTTTTTTGCCTTCACTATTTTCTTGAGCTAGTAAGGCTCCCATGGACCTTTCTTGTGCCGCAATATAAAGTATCAATGACTTTCCAAGTATAGGAGTTGCTAAGACAGGAGGTTTCACCAGATACGCTTTGATACTTTCAAAGGCTTTGCTACATGTTTGATTCCACTTGAAAGGGACACCTTTCTTCATGAGATGAATGGTTGACATCTTTCGGCTAGATTCGAGATGAACCTCCTTAAGTAGGCTAATTTTCCCTGAAGACTTTTTAACTCATGAATGTTTCGAGGCTCGGGCATCTTCAAAATTATATCAACTTTGTCTTGATCAATCTTGATTCCTTGATGTCGCACAATGAAGCCAAGAAACTTTCCAGAAGTAACTCCAAAGGCACATTTTAACGGATTCATCCTCAGTTGATATCTTCGAAGCAACTCAAACACCATTCTCAAGTCTTCTAAATGGTTGCTCCTCCTTTTTGATTTCACCACCAAGTCGTCGACATAACACTCGATATTTTTGTGGAGTAAATCATCAAATATATTTTGCATAGCCCTTTGATATGTGGCACCAACATTCTTTAAACCAAAGGGCATCACCTTGTAGCAATAAATGCCTTTAGGTGTACGAAATGTCGTGAGCTCTTCATCCTTTGGTGACATGCGGATTTGGTTATAGCCAGACGAACCATTCATGAATGACATTACCTTATAACCAATTGTAGCATCAATCATTGGCTCTGGAATAGGTAGTGGGAATTCATCTTTAGGGCACGCATTGTTGAGATCTCTGAAGTCAATACAAACTCAAATTTGGCCATTTTTCTTTCTCACAGAAATAATGCTTGAAATCCACGTGGGGTATTTAACTTCACGAATGAAGCCTGCCTCAATGATTTTGTTAACTTCTTTCTCGATCAATGAAACTAAGTTCGGCCTAAAACGTCTTTGAGCCTACTTGACGGGATGAGCACCGTGCTTGACTGTCAATTGATGGATCGCTATTTTGGGATTTAAGCCAGGCATTTCTTTATCGCTCCAAGAGAAGACATCCTTGTATTCTTTGAGTATATTCATGTAAGTCATTTCTTCATCAGCTTCTAGAAAAGCACTCAAGTAAGTTGGCCTCAAATCTTCATCATTGCCAAGGTTAACTTCTTTTAAGGGATCCATTGTGGTCTTCACTCCTTCTTCAAATTTTGGTGGAGCATCTCCAGCAACCTCTTCTTCCTGTGGATCATTGTCATTAATAAATATATGATGGCACTACACAATACCTCCCAACTCTTCATTAATGTTTTGTTTACATGAGGTATCATTCTCAACCTGAGTTGTAACATGACATGAGGAGCCTACACTTTCTTCATCTTCCTTGCGCTCTTTGGTGTAAACCACAGTATGAGCCTTTGCCTTTAGTACTTTTTTACATGAAACCATGAGTTCCACTCGTCGCTTCATCTTAGAAGGGATTACACTTTCAAAATCCTTTTGGATCATAGGTGAAGTAAGTGTTGTTACTCTCAGGTAACTTCTTCGATGATTGTTACTCTTTTTCTTTAGTGGACCTAATCTCTCGAACACAAAAGTTCTTTCAGCAGACTTTCCAAGCCGGTCGAAGACAAAAGTTCATTTATTAGAAGAAGCACACTCATCTCCTATAGTGATATAGTTATTTCTTGCCCTTCTTATAGAGATGTGAACCGGTGGTGATTGGCTATAGCCTAAATCTTCGCGTGCTTGCCTGGTTGTGCCCTCTGATGGAAGTTTCCCTAGCCTATATAGCTTATCAGGGTTATACCCAGCCTTTTCAAATAACTTGTAAGCATTTGGGTCAAAACCTTCACTATAATTTTTAGGGAGCGACATATCTCGTGGTGGATTTTGAGCCACAAAATTTCCCAACACTTTGAAACAAGTTTATTGCATCGATTAGTTTGATAGGAAGAGTCAACCCTCCTAGTATATTCTCTTGTACATCAGATGACTGACCCTCCTCTTTCTTCACCTTTGGGACATAACGAAGTATAGAGGCTGGCTTTCTTTTCAAAGGCATGGTCTTCCCCTTATTTAGACAAAAACTAGGCTCCTCAACGTCAATTTTGGCCCTTTTAATGGCCATATTGGTTGTTTTACCTTTAAGCTTATTAGACTTGATCGGTTTGACACCCTCAAGATTTACCCCTTTTACAATATAGCTCTTCAAATAGAACGTTGTGTCAGCAAAATATGACTCAACTTCAGTGAAAGGATTATTATCAGTAACTATTTTCCTTTCAATTCCATCTTCGAGGTACTTCAAACATTGATAGTAAGAAGATGAGATAATTTTGTTCTCGTGCACCCAAGGCCTTCTAAGCAATATATTATATGAAGTCTTTGCATCAATCACATGTATCCATGCACTTGATCGCAAATTATCCATATGAATTTCCAACTTAATCGAGCCCATAGACCTCTTCCCCCTTGATTAAATCCTTGTATCAACAAATGACTTTTGCGAAGTTCTTCAATTGTGATACCAAGTTCTTTCAAAGTGTGGATAGGTAGAATGTTGACCCCAGACCCTTCGTCTATCGAGATTCTATTTATCTTCTTCTCTAACACGTGACCCACCATATACAAAGGATGATTGTGCAAAGTTTCACCAAATAGATGATCGTTGTCCGTAAATATGATCTTTGTATCATATGCATGCACTTCTTGAAGAGAGGGTTCCATAGACTTTTCAGGATATGAGGGAGATGCTTTTGATGGGATTTCACCCATCGTTTCTTCTTTATTAGCAGGGGGCACCTTCGATGAAGTTTCATTCATTGTTTCTTCTTTGTTAGGAAGAGACACTTTTGATGAAGTTTAATTCATTGCTTCTCCTTTTCCAACACTGAAACATGATGCCTCAACATCGTCTTGAGTAGCCTCCATATATAACCAACTTGGTAAGAATTCCCCCAAAGTTACTGGACGTCGTTATTTCTGGTAGTGATGTACCTCTACCTTCGACCTCTTTGGGTGTTTGACTGACCTCTGCTTCTTTGATCTTCTCACTATCCTTTGTCTGATCGGTTGCTCAAAAGACTCTTTTCGTGGACTAGTCTTGTTGCGTCTCCGCTTAGTCACAAGAATCCAACCTTCATCATTATCTGTATCAATTTGGGACTTTTCTTGCTTTAATGATCTTTCTTCTTCAGACGTACATATTCGGATTGGGTCAAGAGAGCCAAATATGATAGAGATTTGATTAGAGCTCACCCTTCTATCATCAAGGACAATCTTTTTTTTATTAGCCAACTGCATAACCTTATCTTTAAAGACAAAACACTTTTCAAGAGAATGACCTACAAGTCTATGATACTTGCAATAATTTGGGTCGTCAGATTTCCCAGCTTCATTAGGTCGTTTCATCTCTGGTAGCTTAATGAGATTTAGCTCAACCAATTCATCAAATATTTCAGGGACATCAGAATCCAAAAAAGGGTATTCCTTTTCTTGCACCTCCCTCAAGGTCAACTTTTGATTCGGGCGCTCTTGAAAAGTCGTCTTTATACTTTTCTTCTTACTTTCTTTTGTAGTAAAATTCACAGGATCCACATTGACATTCATGGATTCTTTGTTGTTATTCCTGGGCACAAATTAGCCCCATTTCTTGGGTTCTTATTTGTCTTTCCCTTTGCGAGGGTCGTGAACAAGCATCCCATCTTTTCCAACAAAAGACATGCTCAAATCCATATTGTGAGAACGAGTAGCTAGATCTTCAAAAGACTTAGACTTGATTCCTTGTAAGATGTAGAGAAGCCACCAGTTCATCCATTGGATACACATTTCTATGGCAGAAGCTTTACTAAGCCTATCTTTGCAATTAAGGCTTGCATTCCTCCATCAATTTATGAAGTCGATGACTGGTTCATCCTTTCTTTGGCGAGTATTTGTGAGTTACACCATGCTCACTGTGTGCCTTGTGCTATAGAAGTGATTGAGAAACTCATGCTTTAGTTGCTCCCAACTGTCAATAGAATGAGGCTCAAGATCTGTGTACCAGTAAAATGCGTTCCCCTTTAAGGAGTGGATGAACTATTTGACAAGATAGTCTCCATAGGTTCCAGCATTGTTACACGTCTCTACAAAGTGAGCAACATATTGCTTTGGATTTCCTTTGCCCTCAAATTGTTGAAATTTGGGAGGTTGATAACCTGCAGGCATTTTAAGGCTATCAATCCTTGTAGTGTAAGGCTTAGCATACATATGGGAAGACTTCGCGGACACTTTATACTTGTCTTTGATGGTCCCTTTAATAAACTTGTTTAATTGATCGAGTGGGATCATCCCTTCAGCAGAAACTGACATTTCCTTGATAGATGGTGCTTGCTTCAAAGGATTTTCGTCTCTTGAATTTCAATGCCCTTTCCAGGTGCATGGCTAGATTCTCCATCTAGTAAGCCGTCCACCCTGTCCATCAACTTATCGATGTGAGACTCTTCGTGATGCACATGCTTGGTCAATCCTTTAATTATCTTTTCCAGATTTGAGAGTTGTTCCTCCATGGATGAAACATTAGTTGTCATTGCTTGCATGACTATTGGAGGCATTGGAGAGAAGCATGGGTTATTGCAAAAATTGACCTTTAGAGGGCTCACATTGCGCGATGCATATAGAGAAGAATCACTTAAGCCATGGTCTTTCTTTGCAGTAGAATTCTTTGAACCAGAGACCTCAAGCAGAGCTAGAGTCTGCTTGATCCTCTCAGCAACACTGCTTCCTCCTTCTGAAAAAATTGTTAAGGACCTTGATCCCTTTGGGGTGGAAGATCCAAAAGCAAGAGTTGATGTGGACTACACTCGCAGTGTTTGTTGTCCTAGCATAGTAGCTTTGCTTCTTGTAACAGATCCAATACTTCCAAAAGTAACACCCAGGATTTCCTCTACTTCAGTAGAGAACTTGGAATCAACAACCTTGGAGGAAGTTGATTGGGAGTTGATCTTCTTAGCAGCCATTTGATTGTTCTTTGACTCTTGAAAAATTGAGATGAGAGTAAGAGATTGTCCCACTGGGCGTGCCAAAATTTGTAGATGATAAAATTTCGCGTCAAGAAAATAACAATCAAGAACGAAAATATCGCAATAATTTGTAGTATTTTATTTCAAGTATGTGAGTGTTACAATCTCTATGAATCTTCTGATTCGCCTTTTCAAGTGTAAAATTCAAGGGCTCTTGAGCTTGATTTCGAATCTGAGATTCGTTCTTGGACTTTGAACTCGTTCTTGATCTTGATCTTGAAATTTGGATTTGTTCTCGATCTTGATCTTGAAACTTAGACTTGTTCTTGAGTTCAAGAGCTTTTAAGCTTGTTCTTGAACTTGAATGCTTGAAAGTTTGAATTCTTGAACTTTGTAGAGAAATTTGCGGTGTTTGATCCACGAGCTCTCCCTAGCTTCTTGTTTGAATTCTTGGTCCATTTTTTTGAATTATGAGGACCCCTATATATAGTTGTAGAATAGAGGAGTCATGATGGAACCAAATTATTTTCCAACCAATCAGATTTAAGGTGATATGGAAAAGGAAGAGCGATAGGAATAGGTTTTCCTTTCAAGTGACGTGGCGATATTTGATTAGTTGGAACACATCACTTGCACATGTGACACATTTTTATTGGTCTTTGATTGAGATAGGAATGCCACATCATTTCAACACATGGCGTGATCTTATTGATTTTTTTATTTGACTTGGCATGCCACGTTATTCGACATATGGCGTTGAGTGGGCCTCTAGGATGAGAGGATATTGAGCCTAATAAAGTGGGTCATCTTTTGTAGCCCAAATAAATAAATTTGGATTTTTAATTAAATTCATATTTTAGTGAATTTAATTAATAAATCCAATTATATTAATCCACAATATTCATTTTGGACTAATATATTTTGAATCATTTTATAAAATTTATATTTTAATAAATTTTATATGATTATAGTAATATTTGTTGACTAAATTCTTAGTCAAGCCAATTTCTTATTCAGTTAAATTTTTGAGATGTCAAAAGTGTTTTTTCTTCTCTTTTTTCTTTTCAAAAGTATTTATTTTAGAAAATTTAATTGTTTGGCCAAGTTTTTAGGGGAAAAAAGTTTTTTCAAGTGGTACTAGAAATCAGTTTTCAAAAACTAAAAACATTAGCTTTTTCCTAAAGTACTTTAGAATCTTGGTCAAGCACAAATTATAATTTTTATATTGATTAGCGGGTTTTTCAAATTGATTAGTCCAATACATTATCTCAATAAAAGTATTTTTGCCAAAAGACTTCTTACAAAAACACTTTTCAAAATAAATAAATTTTAGAAGTTAGTGAAATAAAAAATAAGTACTCATATTCTTAAGTGGCTATTATTGATTTATTTTTCCTTACATGGAATAATCATGCAATGCACGAACACAGAGACTAGTTTCTATTTTTATTATATTATTATTATATATAGAAATGTGAAAGGTAGGACGATCAGGGGTACAAATATAATTTCATACTAATAAAAATCTATCAAGAAATATAGCCAAAAAGTATATTTCTAGAAACAACACTATTATATAGAAATATAAAATCAGTGATGACCAAGGATAAAAAAGTAATTTCACATGCTAACAAAAATCTACCAAAAAAGATAAGTAAAAAAATAATAATTTTAGAAGTATTTTTCAATAAAAAAATGAAGCATAAAGAATTAAGGATATACTCTACGTCTTTAAATATCCTACACAAATTTCTTATATCAAAGTGTGTTTGATATATCTAGAAAAATCAATCCAAGTTTCAGAAAATTCTAATTGTCATATATTGTACATCTTTATATGTGGGTCCAATTATTTCTTCAAAAGGTTATGAATTTTTTTTATTTTTTATTTATTATAAGTAATTTTAAGAATTCAATTGCTCTATTTTGCTATGAGTTAATAAATAAAAGGTCCATTAAATTTGACATACTTTATTAAATGTACATCTAAATTATAAGAAAGTCTTACTTAACTATTAACTTAATTTGTTATTACTTTACTTTACTTTCTTTCTTTTATGAATTACTGTGATATCTAACCTAATTACTCTAAGTTTTTATTACTTTAATTTAATTCTTAATATTTTTTCTATTCATTATATTTACTAAAAATAGCTACTAAAACATAAAAATGTTATTACTTTAAAATATAATTCGTTATTTTAACCTTTATTTTGGATCTAACATACATAAAAAATATAAGTGTGATAAAATTAATACCGTATTAGATTGAAATTAAAGAATAAATAAAAATAATTCAAATATTATAAAAAATATATAAAAGATTGTTAAAAAATAGCTTACAAATAAAATGAAGGATGAAATATTTGCATTTAAAGTAAATTATAAATGTTTACTTAATTATAAAAAAAATCATTTAAATGTATAATAATGTTTGTAGTTTATTTGATTTTAAACATATTGATTTAAATATTAAGTTTCATTTAAATTTGAAGTTGTCAAACCAAATTTTAATTTTTTAAAAAGTATTCTTAATCCAATTTATGTATATTTACATTATAATATTATTTTACTTTAACATTAATTAAGTCAAATTAATTAATTATAGTATATTACTTATTTTATTTTTCAAGTTAGCTTAATATTATTGTTCTTCTGTCTAGATGAGAATGAAAAAATAATTTCATTTTGACAACCTAACTCCCTTTCATATTAATAAATCTCATAAAAATATTATATTTGGGTAATCTGAGTTTTTACAAATATTATATTTGTGAAAAACATCAATAAAAATAGTATTAAATACAAAAAGTGAATTATTACACTAAATAAGTTTTGAATACATAACTTATTAGTTATTATCAACTAGATAAATAAATAAATTTAAACATATACGAAATAAAAAAATGACAAAGGCATAGCTATAATTTAAAATTTTAAATAACCAACCAACAGTGGAAGAAAAAATATTGCAATAAAATAAAAATATATAGGCAAAAAAATGAGTTGACATATAACTGTATATATTATATATGTAAAATAGTTTATAAGAGAACTGAAAATTTAATTATAAATAGAGAAATTCAAAATACACTTATAATTTGAGTCTATATATTATTGTTTAATTACATTGATGTAAATGATAGAAATACTTAGTAAGGATCACTAATAAAAAAAAATTAAATTTAGCTTCAGATAAATTTTGTGGCTAAACAGTAAGATTCATCGCTAAACCCATTTAGTGATGAATTTATATTAGCTGCTAACAATTAGCGATGGAGTTAATAGCTAAATTTCATATTTTTTTAGAAGTGTAGATATTATTCTACATTAAAAAAATTAAATATTATGTATACAAATATTTTTTTTCTATCAATTAAGATATATATGTCGAACTTCATATTTGCTGTCGCGCCCCATTGTTTCCTCACGGAAAAGGAAATCTGGACGATGTCGTGGCAAACGACTCTTTTGGGATTTAAAATATTGAAGAGTCGCCACCTAATGATTTGAGGTGCATTAGGACACGATTCAAGGCCTAATTTTAAGGCTAAGGGTCTAATTACTAGAGATTGGGTAAGGGCTCAAATTACCTTGAGGGGAAGGTGTTAGGCACCCCTCGAGGCCCGCAAAAGATAGGTCCCGACCGTATCACATTTCTATGTGGGGGTTACGACAAATAGGGTCTCTTTTTTTATGAGGAAAGTTTTATCCTAAAATGCCTAAGTGACAAAATAAAACAGAATTAAAACAATTAGAAAATAAAATAGACAAGTCAATAATTAAACTATCCCAAATAGTTAAAAACAAAGAACGAGGAAAATATTGAGACTAAGCGAGATTTAATTCCACTCGGATCAGTTACTCAACTTTTTATTTCGGAAGACAAAATTAGATTTTGTCGTTTTAGCTTCACATGGCTTGTTTAAGCCGAGGGACGAAAACCAAGGTTTCATTTCCATAAAACGTGAGTTTAGGCATCATTTCCAAGGGTCCTATTTACCCCTACCCCTCCTAAGTTTGTTTATTTTAACTTAACGGTGTGCTACAAAAATGAAAATATCTAACGAGTCCTAAAGTGTCTATCGCCCCTCCTAAGGTGCAAGAGACGTTGGACTTTTTAACTTTGGTGGGTTCTAGACAAAAGTAAATTTAGGGCTTCCTAATTAGACTCACACCACAACAAAAATAAAAGTATGAGCATTTAGCATGCAAAGTCTCAAGTTTACCTCTCAAACAATTAAGTTGCCACGAAGACAAACTTGGTTAGTTTTTACAATAACTCCAAAAATTTAAGCTATGAAAAAGTTTTCATGACGAAAAGAATTTTTTTTTAAGATTTATACTTAAAAATATTATAGCATGCTAAAGTATTTGAAACAAGTTTTCTAAATCATTATAATTTTACTTTTTTATTTTACTTTATTTTTTATTTATTTATAACTTGAAAAAAAGTTTTGTTTTAAACTTGTACTTAAAAAATTTCAGTTAAATAATAAAATATTTAAAACAAGTTTGCTAAATCATGATAACTATCAAAATATGAGCATAACTTTTTATAGTTGAAAAGAAATACTTTAGATGACTCTTAAAATTAACAAAACTTGATTAAAACTTTATAAAATTTTAAAATCTCTCACTTTTGAAAGTAGCCCAAAACATTTAAGTCACAAATTGTTTTTGTCTAGTCAGCTACTAAATGATTAAAACCAAATTAACATACTTTTGTTTTAAACGAGCAATCCTAAAATAGAAACTTTTTTTTTGTGTGTAACAAATTTAACTGAAACCAAATTAACGTATTAGCTCCTATAGACATGCTTTCTATCACACATAGACATAAAAAGAAAGAATAAAAAAACAGTTAGCAGGTAGATTCCCCTCCCCCTTTAACTAATCCCTAATTTCATGGTAGCCTTCACGGACAGTGTGACCTCTCACGGTCCGTGTGGATGCACTTGGGTGATGATTTCTTCCAAATACTTGGTTTTAAGCGTGGAAAATCCTTGAGGTGGCCCTTGGACTTGTATGTTTGGAGTATTTGGCCTTAAATTGGAGTTTTAGACCAAGACGTCTATCACATGAACCCCACACGGCTCGTGTAACACTTCACTGGCCGTGTGGTGGCTCGTGAGTGGAGACTTAGCCTTGAAAATCATATTTTGGCAAATACACTTCACACACTAACCCTTCACGAGCCGTGTGACATCAAACGGTTCGTGAAGTGGTCCGTTTGGGCGTCGAAGTGAAAATTTTTCTAAGTATGGAATTTCATTTAGACCATTGGAAGGGTCCACTTTAACTGGAAATATCTCTTAGCACAAGATGAGTTGGGTGGCCTATTACATATCAAATTGAAGCTCTTTGAATCAGCTTTCCAACAAAACTAGTTTCACTTAATTCTGAGACTGGAGTAAAATATTATGCTCATTTTTGTAAGGACTGCCTAGGCTGGGTCAGTGAGCCTCACGACCGTGAAGAGGCTCACGACCCGTGAGACTATCCGTGAGAGCTATGGGTTAAACTTTCATGTAGCGTTTTATCAAGGTATTTTTGATAATTTAACCCATTCTCAAGGTCTTTTATGACCTTTAAACCTATCCTAAGCCCCCAAATCATATTTTAATCATTCACTCACTCT
>JBCEWC010007881.1:0-20768 GCA_038996855.1 Solanum aculeatissimum | reverse complement strand
CAACTTAACAAATCCTAAAGTCCAACTTTTATACTACATTCAACTAAATTCAAAGTTCACAACTTAAAATTCAATTAATTCCAAATTAAATCAAATAAGTTCAAGCTAAACACTACTAAATTAAAGTTAATTAAACTAATGAACAAATCCTAAAGTTCAAGTTCTACATTATAAAACTACAAATTTCAAAAATAAAGTTCAAGTTCTAAAATTCTAAATTCAAGCTCTAATGAAATCAAATCTAACTTCAACTTAAATAAAAGATACTAAAGTTCAAAGTTAAGAAATACTAATTAAAGTTCAAAATTTATATTACATTCAACTTCTAAGTTCCGAACTTAAAATATTCAAGTTCCAAATTAAATCTAAGTTCCAACAATTGTTTTTGCTAATTCAACAACAATTCATTTCCAACTAAACAATACCTAATTTCCGATCTCATTCAAAAAATTTCAAAGTAAAACTAAAATCCTCAAATTTTTATCACTAATAATTCGCACAAGATATATATATACAAATTAACTATACTAATACCATTTAAACTTCATAACACTAGTATTCTAATACAAAAATATCCAATTCATAATCTAATTTCAAAAACTAAAATTTAAAGTATACACATAAAAATAAAATAATAATTTCATTCACATATTCAAAATGAACAACCCAAAATTACTTGAGTAATATCATAATTAATAAATTTACAAAATTCATAATTTCTAATCAACTAACATATAACTAAAATTTCACTAAAATGGAGCAAAAAAATAAGAAAATTAGTACCTTAGGTTTATGGGGGTGGGGCAGTGGACCGGCGGCAGCTACTGGCTAGAGGAAGTCACCGGAAAAGTGGCGGGTCGACAAGGGGTAGCGGAGGGGTATGGTTATTAGAGAGAGGGAGAGAGAGTTTTTTGAGTGAGAGGGGAAACATGGGGCGGATTTGATGTTAAAAGGGGTATATATATTAAAAAAAGTGACGGACTGTGTCTATATGTCCGTCACTTTTCATTAAACGGCTGTGACCGTTGACTGAAAAGCGACGGAAAGTCCGTTGCAAATTCTAAAAAAAAAATTAATTAAATTAAAAAAAAATTGTGACCGACACTATCGTCTAGTCCGTCGCAACATTTTTTTTTTTAAAAAAAAATTTACAAATTAGCAACGGACTGTGTCGCTATTTAATTTAAAAAATATAAATTAAATAAAAAGAAATTGGCGAAAAAAATTGCCAAAAATTGCGACGGACATATAGACCCCGTCCGTCGCTTTTAGTAATAAAATTAATGTTTTTTAAAAATTAAACGAAATTGCGACGGACTGCTTCGTTTAGTCCGTCATTTTTCAGAGCGACGCAGTCCGTCATTTTTTGACAGTTTTTTAGTAGTGTACATCATAGATCTTGCTGGGGTCTAGAACATGCTACTAGCTCACCCTCAAGATAAAATAAAAACATAAATATCAACATAACACAACATAGTCATGAAAAAGGCTTATCCCCGAAATATGAGAACTCACCAATAATCTCCAAAATGTAATGTCCAACTCTAGCCACGAATGTGAGGAGTAATCTCATCGTCCACCCCTACATGAATAGATCATGTAGACAAAGATTATATGTTAGTAGGTGAATGTACTAAATATGTACGTATGTGATGATTCCAAGAAATATTGTAATCATGATAACAATATGCAAAATTTTAGCAATAGAATAACGACAGATATGAATGATCAATGCATATATAAAAATCATGAATGGAAGTATTTAAAATATTTCTTAACCTAGCATACATGCATATTTGGGAAGAGGACTATAATCGATAATAAGACCATGCAGACTATTACATGAAATATCGATATTGCCTCTACATCAAAGAAAGAGTAGCCTACTTGCCAAGGTAGACTATACCTAACCCTATAGGCTCTATCCCAGCACGACAAGTAACATATGTGGATCAAAAATAATAACATATAGGCACATACATAATATTTGGGTGGCACGTAGTTATGAGACTTAAGGATTTATATAAGGACCCTTGGGGATAGTCCCCCTCACTTAAGCTCATCCGGTGGTAAGTCAAATTCCATAAATTACATAATCATAAAATATACACAGATATCATCATAGTCATCAAAATCATACTTTCGTAGCTTTCAAGTAAAATATTTCATGTCAAAAGAATAGTCTACCTACATGCTTTCATAGAGTGTGGGTATACTCCCTATCCTATCATCATTTCATAAACACTAGGGTCTTAGATCACCCTCATCATCACCATCATAACATATTTCTATACTTGAAATCAAATCATGAAAATCATAGCTTGATCATAGAAAACTAGAGCAAAGTAAGGGTCCATAGACAATTGAAGTTATAATCATGAAATCGAATGTAAATCTTGTTGAATTGATGCAATTGAAATCAAATTCAACCATTAGTAAAGGAATCCATATTAATTCAATAAGCCCTAATCATCATGTACTTGAAATCACTTAAAATTAATTGAAAATCATGAAATTCATATAATTCAACATAACTTGTGCATAATTAGGTAAGATGATCACATAATAATCGTAATCCAAGCAATTGAAATTAAATCATGAAAATCCATAAAATCCATGCTTGAAATTGGAGAAAAATGAGATTTGAATTTAGGCTTCATGGATGGATTGAGTCGATGGATAAAGCCCTACATACCTTAAGTAAAAAACCTTAAAATCCTAGATAAATTGACTTGAAATCTTAGACCAAGAGCTTGAATCCCTAAGCATCAACAAAGGCTTCACTAGAGAGAGAAAATTTAGAATTTTGGGAATGAATTAGAATGAATGAATTAGAATGAGAATAGGAGTAGTTTTATGGAGATTGAGTCGGTTAGGGGCGGTTACCATAGTCAAATGATGTAGTTTAGGGGTCAAATAGATCAGAAATCACCAAAACTCCCATCATTAAAATCTTATCGAACCCATCCATGAGCTCAATCTATGAGTAATATATTGAAGTATAGCTTGTATGTTAAAGGTTCATCCTGTTGAAATTTGATTTCTAAAATTAGTCTCTGAACCTCACTTTACGTTACCCATTCTACGACTCGTATTTTTATTTTGGATCGTAAAATCCCCTCGTAGATGCCTTCAAGACTTGGAAATTATCCATTATTTTGGGTCCAACTACGAACACTAATTATTATCCACAAAGAAACCTATGATTCATACATTGGCCCCGTCCTGTCCCTCAACACTTAACCAAATTTTCAACCCCTAGCACTTTGTGCATGTCCACTATTTACGAATTGTAGTTCTAAATACAACCCATACTATGGCCTAGTAACTCAACTTTTAGTTTCCTAAACATTTCACCAATCCCTTGACCAACCACGAAGCCTGATTACGATCTGTGGTTCAAGCTACAAACCATAGATGGACTCGTAAGATCATACCAGTTTTAGCTTTTCTACAACTTTTTTATTTCTGAAACTTTTCTATGTACGGGGTGTTATACTATTCTTTCAATAATTTCATCACAATATCAGCAATGTACAACACTCCTATCAATTTCACATATATGAGGCCTCAATGATCTCTTCCATTATTAGCATTTATCATTACTCAACCCGTGAGTCATATTACCAATTCTTAACTTTTATCATGGGGAGCACATAAATCAATTATCTCCATATAGGGCTCGATATTATCAACCAATACTTCATAATATTCAAAATAACTTCATCAATGATATACTAAATTAAGTATCAAGTTGTCACATTCTATCATATAGCCAATTCATTACCCCCATCATATATATTAAATCATTCCATAAATAATTCACCCATGTCGAATTCTCACTACTTCCTAACACACAAAAAAGAGAAATACAAGATTCAAATAAACTCAACAAGTGTTAGGAATTTACTTGCTTTGATAAAGTCAAGAAGTCAATCCACCAATAGAGCTTTCCTTTTTCGATTCATATCCCAAATACTACAATCTATTCAAATAATAATTCACAATAAGAATCCAAGTCTAATGATACTAAAATCATAAATATTTTTTTAAAATGGGGAAATGGTCCTAAAATTCAATACAAAAAAGGGTTCAAATATAAAATTTTCACATGAAAATGTTCCTTGAAGTATTAGGAATCCAACAACAAAAGACATTTTAAAAATGGAGTTAAAACAAGCTATCAATCACCAGTTTTGTTAGAAATTTGAGTTCGCGAAAATCCCCAAAATTTGCGATTCATAAATCTCCAATTTAATGTTAGAAAATAAAAACAATTCAATGTAAAATGAAGATTTTAGCTCAAAATAACTTATCTAGTAGATTCTTCTCGAAAAATAACTTGCATATATTCTCTCCCAAGCTCCCAAGTTCCAAAAATGGAGAAAATGACTTAAACCCTTTCATTTAAAAAAAGTCATTGTTCAGTCATCATTTATTCATCGTGATTGTGGCTACTAACCCCTGCGATCGTAAAGTCTACTCAGGTTGGAATCGCGATCGTGATGCACAAGGTAGGGTGCCTCATCGCGATTGCAGGAGCCTGGTCGTGAATGCAAAGAATATCCACTAAAGCTTCACTTTAAGGCCACAAACATGAGCCTTAAGCCGCAAACACAGAACAAAGATGACACTAGATATCAGTAATCACAAAATAGCATAAAATCATGGAATGACTCCTCAAAATTTATTTGGAACCTCTACACACAAACCATAAATAACATCCCTTTAAATTTGACATTCTAGACTCAATAGAAGTGTTGAAAATCAAATCCAATACCTCCTTGGCCAAAAATCTTATTAGTTGCAACTAGGACAACTTAGGCACTAGAAATAGCAAAACGCTACTGAATCATCAAAAAATTATACTAAAGCTCATTCTAGAGCTAAAATGACCTCCTGGAATTAATAAAATCATCATAATTTCAATCCAAGCATACGAACTCAAAATGTTGACCAAAGTCAAACCTTATTCAAAATTTTACTCAATTTTTAACTTCAGACCTCAAATCCACAAATCGACTCCAAATATGATTTCCAATAACTCTCTTATACTAATTTTCACATTCCAGAACTAATAAAATTGATATAATTTTATTTTGAGACTCGAATCTCCAAATGACACCAAAATTCAAAATTAAGCTACTTAAGTTTATAAAAATCAACTCTTCAGTAAAAACAATACTTTTCACAAAATTTGCAAAAATCAACTTTCAATACAAATCAAATAGGACTTGGGACAACTATCGGGAGCAATACAATGATAATTATTCTTAAACAATACAAGAGAAATGACCTTCATATCATTACAGTCTCACCCCTAGTAGGCATTGATGTGTTGTCAAAATACAACACTTTTGATGCTTTAAACTTAGGATTCTGTGCGTTCTCAAAGCGATGTTAGAAGGTTTGATGTGTTTTTATGTTGATTTTATAGGATTACAGGAATTAGGGTGATTTTGCGCCAAGTGCTACAAATTGCAAGTTGTTTTGGTGATTTACGAGTCCTTCAACGGGTTAATGTTTATTCCACGAGTCGTAGGGTGGTTTTATTGGTGAGATCCAATAAAGGGCTAATTTTAGATGTTGAGGATATGAGTTGTCAGACGAGTCGTAGAAGTTTTGATGGCCTGTATATGTGTTTGTATGTTAAAGATCAGGGAATATGTTGAAGTGTTAAACTGTTATCAAACCAAGACTCTTACGGGTCATAAGTCACATGATGAGTCATGGATAAGATCATTCCTGGAGGATCAGTGTTGTGCAAATGTGCTAAAAAGTTATCTGACAAAATCCTATGATGGGCCATAAGTCAAAGGACGGCCCATAGGAGGAGTCGTAGGTTAAAGATAGTTTTTTAAAAGAGCAGATTACAAAGCCCAGGTATAGGTTGCGATTCCTTATATGCCTGTAACCTTGTCGGTCTAAGTCATTGATTCTAATTTTTCTAGTTTGTTTTGGATTTGATTTTCACTAATTATAAATAGTTTTTTCAAATTTTTTTAGAGGTATATAGAGAGACACACAATAGAAACGCTATATAATGAATAGAGAACACTACTTGTGGTATTTTTGCTTTACATTCAATCTATAACATCATGATTTTGTGTGAAGATTTTGGGATTTCTTGTTCTTCAATTCATCATTGTAAGTGATTAATTATGCTATTCCATAACATGATTTTTTTATCTACAATGAACATGCATAGCTAAATCCACAACAAGGATTGTGGGAATCATGAAGAACTAACGAAGTAAAATCTGGATAATTTGTAATCCTTAAAAAGTGTGCATATGTGTATTGATTTATCCCTTTATTATGATTGCTTTTTAACACTGGGCAACATTAGAACTCGCCTAATTCTTACTTACTGATGAACGGAGTAAAGAATGGGATAAGGGTAAATTAACAAGATTCGATGTGATCCCTCTTGTTTAATCAACTTCAACTGATCGTTGGATGGTTGTACTGGGACAAAAGGTAAGGGTTAGTAATGCAACACTACATGGATAGATAAAATCACGTAGTGAAATTTGTTTCTTGCTTGGATCAAATGGATAGGTAAACATAACTTACCAGTTCTGCATGATACACAATAGAAAAGGTTACGATTATTTAGTTATACTGAGTTAGGAATTCATTGGGAATACAATACCTTAGTTACTTCTCTCATAGATTTAACAACTCATTCACTTGAATAATTGTTATAGTTTAGGTTTTATTATTGTTTTTTTACAAAATCCCCCATTTTCAGGAAATAAGTGAATTAATTCAATACTAATTGCTCATAATTACTCCTAGTCTAAAGCTTATTCCCTATGGGATAGACCCTAACCATTGTTAGGTACTATATTTTGTCAACGACTGCTTAATCCTCAATTTGGAGGTGTAGTTTGTGCGTGAGTCAAAATTTTGGCATCATTTATAGGGATTATGGTTTTTAGACTAGTTTAATTTGAGTGATTTGTGAATTAATCCTAATTTTCCTTATTTTACTTGTTTTTGTTATTTTTGTTTTCTTTCAGCATACAAGTGTAGTGTATGCCCAGTACCTGAATTAGAGGAAATTCCTTGACTTTGTTTGATCCCCAGATTTAGAGAACATTAAGAAGAATGGCCCAGGACAACGTGAAAAATATTGTAAATAATGCTACAAACATGTAACAACTCAAAAATTTTCAAACTTGGTAGTGGTTGATCAAGGTCTATTTTGAACCTATTTTGGGTTGCTAGTGACCATCATGGGTCGTACTTATGTGGCCATGTTAAAAGGAATCGCGTTGGTTGGGTTTTTGCACGAGGTCGTGTGGCAGGACTGACTTTGAATGGCTATATATCTTGGTAACGAATGAAATGTGTTGGATAAAACCTATAAAAATGAAGCTCTTCGAGTTATCTTTGCAACGCAATTGGTCTCACTCGATTCAGAGTTCTAATGTAGAGGTTATGGTTGTTACGGTAAGACTGCCTGTTTACAGAAGCGTTCTGGAAAAGGGAAGGACAAAGTTGGCTAAGGCAAGGCCTCACAAAAGAACCACGGACCATGTGAGGTCTCATGTCCCGTGATCCCATTTGTGGGGAGATCCAGAGTGTGGTCTAGATGTTGGACCAAGGCCCCAAGCTAAGTGAGGCTCCACGGACCACTTCACGGTCCGTGTGATGCCTCACAGCTCGTGAGGGCATCCGTGAGGTGGTCCAGTGAAGTTCCCAAGATTTCAAGCCAAGGCACGATCCAAGTACGGCTTCACGGTCAAGTTCAAGGTCCATCAGCCTCTACACAAATTGTGAAGCTGTCCCTATCAACTACTGTTTCAATTTTTCTTCTTGTTTCATTAATGGTTTAATTGTAATTTTAATTAGTACTAGGGCCATTTTAGTCTTTTTAAACCTTCCTAAATCCCCTTAATTGAACCCTAATCACTCCTAATTCATTCGATCTCTTGCGCCTCTTCAAATATTTCTCTCAATTTTCTCTCCACCTCCATTGAAGACCAGCATGGGAATTGGGGGAATTTCAATTCTTCTTCAGAATCTTCTTATTTCTCTTGGTTAATTCAACGTATGTGGGATTGATTCATGATTTCTCTTTCAACCATGAAGACCAAAAAAACCTTTTTCTTTAATTTGATAAATTTTGATTTCTCTTGAAAATGCGTCTTTAAAATTATGAATTATTTTACTTAAATTGAAGTATGGGTTGTGTTAAATTACTAATTTCAAAGTGAATTGAGATCTTAATTGATGAATTACATTGTCTCCATGATGATTCAAAAATGCATGTGCCCTTAGTTCTTCAATGCAAGTATGGGTATTAAGAATTTTGCTTTAAATTGATGATATCATTATGATTTGGGTATGAACTTATTGTATTGATGATTTAAACGTTGATATAAAATATCCATGCTACTCTTGGTCACCCATGCATTGCATTCATGAGCATGAAAGACTTGATTTGATGAAACTTTTGATAATGGCTTGACCTTCATGTTATGATATGACTTGATTTTTATAAAGACATGGGAATTGACTAAATGTGATCACATAGAGTCTATGTTATGACTCTTTTAGCAATTATGGGTTTTAAAACCAATTTGACATGATATGATATGATGTGTAGAATGAGATACTCCTATTGCATTGGTTTTGGAAACTCTTGTTAGCTTTTTGCCCAATTATGCATTGTTCACGTGTATGGAATACCCACATACTTAGTGCATTATATGTGCTAACCCATACTCTTTGTCTGCATGATCTAACCATGTAGGGACCGGAGGTGCCTTCCATCCACCGTAGGTCGTCTAGTTGGAGAACTTGAAGTTGTTTCTTGTGGTAACCTTATACTCCAAGGGCAACACCCACTTTCATCTACGTTATGTCTTTATTCTATGTTTCTTTATCCTATGACTTGAGGGTGATCCCAGAATATGTCGAGGCCCCGTCTCATTTTATGTAGAGGCATTGTTGGACATATCGAACTCTAATGTACGTCATGCTATGTGTTGATGGAAATGATATGACTATCTATGTTCGGCGATGTTTTCTTATGTTATGCTTTCATTTACGCTTATGTTATTGTGATTGTTGGATTGGGAATGTGTTTATGTGTATAGTCCCTAACTCTTCTTGTCCCCAGAGCTTGAGTCATACTTACCCACCCCTTAGAACATAATTACTATGTGCTATGTGATTCATGCTCTTCTCATCCTCGGCTACATCCCCATAGCTTGAGTCCAAAGCCCTAAAACCCCATAGACTTAAGCGCCAGTTGTTATTTTTATGGACTTCTGAACCGATGATGTGTGTGATGATGCTAAGATAGCGTGATTGAGGACTCTTGGGTTCTCTTTCATCATGTCACATATAGTCCCTACTCTCGGGTCATTACAAAGATGGTATCAGAGCCCTAGGTTTGTAAATAATCCTCGGAGTCCAACATGTCGCGTCAATTAGAGTCTTGTTCATGGGTGTAATGCGCGTCATACCTATGAGTGAGAGGTTATGATGAAATTTTAGGAATTTCCTCACTTCGTTGTCCCTTATGTAGTGTTGTGTACTATTTATAAGACTTCCTAAATGTTGATGTTCTTATCGCTCTTTTAGAAGATGCCTCCCAGAAGAGCTCCCCTCCACAGACAGGTTATGTCCATGAGGAACAAGCCTCTCGTGAGCCTGTGGAGGAACAAGTGACTCACGCTAAATTTCAGAATATGGTGGCTATGTTAGCCCATGTGGTGGCTAATCAAGCTCAGCCAACTAATCCCATGAATGGTGGCACTCCAGCTTCTAGGGTGAGAGACTTCACCCGGATGAACCCTCCAGAATTCTTTGGTTCAAGCATTGATGAGGATGCCCAAGAGTTCATTGATACGCTCGTGAAGGTGCTAACTATTATGGGCGTCAATTCTGAGGAAACAACTGAGTTGGCTGCGTATCAGTTGAAGGATGTAGCTCAAGTTGTGTACAATCAGTGGTTGATGGAAAGAATTGAAGATGTTAAGGTTGGTTGGGAGGAGTTCAAGATGGCTTTTCTAGACCGTTTCTTTCCCCTTGAACTTTGGGAAGCCAAGATGACTGAATTTATCAATATTCAACAAGGTAGCATGTCTTTGAGGGATTATTCCCTCAAGTTCACCAAGCTCTCAAAGTATGCTCCCATGTTAGATGTTGATCCCCGTGTAAGGATGCACAAATTCATTTCTGGTGTCTCTGACTTAATAGTGAAGGAGTGTCATACCGCTATACTTATTCGAGACATGGATATATCCAGGCTTATGACTTATGTTGAACAGGTTGAGGGTGAGAATCTCAAGGAGAGGAGGGTGAACGATTCTAAACGAGCCCGATTTGATGGTGGATTCTCTAACTTTAAGGGTGGTGGCGTATTTGGTCAATTCCAATAAGGCCAAGGTTCGAATATGAAACTTGCTAATCCAAGAGTTCCTCCTCATAAGGCACAAGTTGGGGGTGGTCCACGAGCTCCCCATTGTGGACAGTGTGGGGGAAACCATTTGGGTGAGTGTAGGAAGGCTTCGGGTGCTTACTTTGGGTATGGAAGTATGAATCACAAGATTTCTGACTATCCAAAGAACACAAAGAGGGATCAAGTGGCTCAAGGTGGTCAGGGGTAGTCGAAGGCTCAGGTTGATGGTGCTCCCTGGAACAATAGGTTCTATGCTCTTCATGCCCGGCCAGAGGTAGATGAGGCTCCGAACATCGTGATTGGTATGTTAAAAGTCTTTGATTTTGATGCTTATGCTTTACTTGACCCGGGTGCAAATTTATCTTTTGTGACTCCTCTGTTGGTTGTTAAATTTGGTTTGAATCCTAAAACTCTAAGGAAACCTTATTCGGTGTATACTCCCATGGGAGAGTATATCATTGCCCGAAAAATATATCAAGGTTGTCCTGTTTCTATTTTGCATAAAGTTTTCCCTGGTGATCTTGTAGAGCTTGAGATGTATGACTTTGATGTTATTCTTGGGATGGATTGGTTGTATGACTCATATGCCTCAATGGATTGCAGAACTAGGAAAGTCAAATTCCAAGTTCCTAATAAGCCCGTATTGGAATGGAAGGGTAGTGATTTCATGGTTAGAGATCGGTTTATTTCCTACCTCAAAGCCCAGAGAATGATTTGCAAGGGATGCATCTATCATATTGTATGGGTTAAAGACGTGTAGGGTGAGTCAACTACGCTTGAATCGGTTCTGGTGGTTAATAAATTTCTTTATGTGTTTCTCGAAGACTTACCCGACATTTCTCTCGATAGATAAGTGGATTTTTGCATAGATCTCCTTCCGTATACTCAACCTATTTTCTATTCCTCCTTACCGTATGGCTCCGGTCGAATTAAAGGAGCTGAAGGATCAGTTGAAGGACATGTTGGAGAAGGGTTACATTAGACCAAGTATTTCACCTTGGGGTTCTCTCGTATTATTTGTGAGGAAGAAGGATGGTTCACTCCAAATGTTTATTGATTATCGACAGTTGAATAAGGTGACCGTCAAGAATAGGTACCCGTTGCCCATAATTGATGACTTGTTTGATCAACTCCAAGGGGCTACTCATTTTTCTAAAATAGATCTTCGTTCGGGTTACCATCAGTTGAAGGTAAGGGAGTGTGATATTCCTAAGACAGATTTTTAGACTCGTTATGGCCATTTTGAATTTGTGGTGATGTTGTTTAATTTGACCATTGCTACGGCGGTGTTTATGGATCTCATAAATTGGGTATTCAAGCCATTTCTTGATAGTTTTATGGTGGTGTTCATTGTTGGCATCCTGATTTAATCCCGAAGTGAGCGGGAGCATATGGATCACTTTAGGTTAGTGCTTCAAACCTTGAGGGAGAAGCAGTTGTTCGCCAAGTTTAGCAAGTGTGACTTTTGGTTGGGAGAGGTTGCATTCCTTGGTCACGTGGTATCCGATGATGGTATTAAGGTTGATCCTAAGAAGACTAAAGTGGTGAAGGATTGGCCTAGACCGTTGACCCCTTTGGATATTCAAAGTTCCCTTGGGTTAGCCGGTTACTATCAGAGATTTGTCGAAGTGTTTTCTTTCATTGCATCCCCATTGACTAAGTTGACTCAGAAGAAGGCTACGTTTGTGTGGTCAAGTGAGTGTGAGATGAGTTTTCAGACTTTGAAGGATCGACTCATATCGACTCCTATTTTGACCTTGCACAATGGGTTAGATAGGTTTGTGGTGTATTGTGATGTTTCATGAATTAGGTTGGGATGTGTGCTTATGCAACATGGTAAGGTGATAACTTATGTGTCTCGACAATTGAAGGTGCATGAGCAAAATTATCCGACCCATGATCTCAAGTTGGCGGCGGTGGTGTTTGCTCTAAATATTTGGAGATATTATCTATATGGGGTTCATGTGGATATGTTCACCGATCACAAAAGTTTGTAATATGTGTTCACCCAAAGGGATCTTAACATGAGACAAAGGAGATGGTTGGAACTTCTCAAGGATTATAACATGAGTGTCCTTTATCATCTCGGCAAGGTGAATGTCATGGTGGATTCCCCTAGTAGGTTATTTGTGGGGAATGTGTCGCATGTGGATGAAGGGGAAAAAGAGATAGTAAGGGACGTACACCGTTTGGCTAGATTAGGTATTAGGTTGACCAACTCAAAAGATGGTGGTATTATTGTTCAAATCGGATCCGAGTCTTCGGTGGTGGTTGATGTTAAGGCAAAGCAAGATCTAGACCCTTCCTTGGTTGAGTTAAAAATGTTAGTTGTCGAGGGGAAAATTGAGGTTTTCTCTCAAGGGGGAGATGGTGTGGTACGGTATCAAAACTGATTATACGTTCCAAATATCAACGACCTAAGGGAGGTTATCATTAGTGAAGCTCATAATCCCCAATATTCTATTCATCCAGGGTCTACTAAGATGCATTGGGATCTAAGAGAAGTGTATTGGTGGCATGTCATGAAGACGGATAAAGCCAAGTTCATGTCGAAATATCTAAATTGCCAACAAGTTAAGGTGGAACACCAAAGGCCTGGCGGGTTGGACCAATATATTAAGATTCCTACTTGGAAGTGGGAAGATGTGAATATGGACTTCATAGTTGGGTTACCCCGTACTCGTAAACAGTTTGACTCAATATGGGTTGTTATTGATCGAATGACTAAGTTAACTCACTTCTTACCGGTCAAGAATACTTAGAGTGAGAAAGAGTATGCTAAGATGTATATCCAGGAGTTTGGTAAGGTTACATGGTATACCGAGGTCAATCATATTGGATTGTGGTACTCAGTTTACTTCTCACTTTTGGAGATCATTTCAAAGGGGACTTGGCACTAAGATCAAATTTTAAGCACCGCTTTCCATCCCCAAACAGATGGACAAGCCGAGAGGACAATTCAATCCTTAGAAGGCATGTTAAGGGCTTGTGCGTTGGAGTTCAAGGGAAATTAGGATGATCATCTACCACTTATTGAATTTGGCTACAATAATAGTTTCCATGCAAGCATCGGTATGGCTCCGTTCGAAGCTTGGTATGGTAGGAGGTGTAGATCTCTGGTAGGGTGGTTTGAAATAGGTGAGGCAGTGTTGTTGGGCCCAGAATTTGTTATTGAGGTCATAGAAAAGGTGAAGTTGATTAAGGAGAGGTTGAGGACGGCTCAAAGTCGCCAAAAGTCCTATTTAGATGCTAGAAAAACAGACCTCAAATTTCATGTGGGTGATTGGGTTTATGTGAAGGTATTTCCTATGAAAGGCATCATGCATTTTGGTCAAAAAGGAAAGTTGAGCCCTCGGTACATCAGACCATATGAGGTGGTTAAACGAATTGGCAATGTGGCTTATAGGTTGGATTTGCTTTTAGAGATGAGTTTTATTCATCCGGTGTTCCATGTTTCAATGTTAAGGAATTTATTGGTGAACTTAAGGCAATTACATCTTTGGAGGGTGTGACGGTTGAGGAGAATTTGACTTATGAAGAGGTGTCAGTAGAGATCTTGGATAGGCAAGTCAAGCGACTTCGCAACAAAGAGGTAGCTTTGGTCAAGGTACTTTGGAGAAACCAACAAGTTGAGAGCGCTACGTGGGAAATGAAGTCGGACATGATGAAGCGATACCCTTATCTTTTCTAATCTACTCAAGCCTAAGGTACTATTATGTGTTGTGTTGGTAATGTTTCTTGCTTGATTGAATCCTTCAAGCCGTGGTCTAGCTCATTCCAGGATGAATGTTCCTAAGGGGGAGATGATGTAACGACCCAAAGTTTTTTTAACATCATAGTGGTTGATCAAGGTCTATTTTGAACCTATTTTAGGTGGCTAGTGACCATCATGGATCATACTTATGTGGCCATGTTCAAAGGATTCACGTTGGTTGGGTTTGTAACGACCCAAAAATTTTCGAAAACTCCTTATGGTTAGTCTTTTATGATGTTATACTGGTCATGGTTGAATTTTGATAGCCATGGGTAGAGTTTAAGTGGCCGAATGCTAAACAGATCATTTGGTGGCCTAGAGAGGTCGTTTGGACAGTGAGCTTTGAGAAGACATAACTTTTGGTGTGGGTTGAACCGTATAGGCTACTACATATCTAAATGAATCTCTTTGAGTTATCTTCTCAACGCAACTAGTTTCGCTCAATTCAGAGTTTGTATGAGGAAGTTATGGCAAAATTAGTAAGACTGCCTGAAATTCGAAAGACGTTGGGAATAGGCCTTGAAAATGGCCTAAGACTAGGACCACGGACCGTGTGAGGGTCCACGGTCCGTGTGGGGCCCTTTCCATGGTCCAGTGAGCTCAGGATGGTCAGGACCCACCCCATAGACCAAGTGAAGTCTCATGGACCACCCCACGGTCCGTGAGACCTCACACGGTCCGTTTGGGTGGCCGTCAAGTGGAGCACAGAGCTGGCCAGGTTGTGGGGTTGGTTCTTGAGCCATGTGTGGCTCCACGGACCAGTACACGGTCTGTGTGAAGCCACACGACCCGTGAACCTCCTCGTGAAGTGATCCAAAAAGTCCCTTGAGAGTTCGAGCCGAGCAGAAACTAAGGTATGGTACACGGTCAGTTGTACGGCCAGTGTG
This sequence comes from Solanum aculeatissimum, assembly GCA_038996855.1. Classification (NCBI taxonomy): domain Eukaryota; kingdom Viridiplantae; phylum Streptophyta; class Magnoliopsida; order Solanales; family Solanaceae; genus Solanum; species Solanum aculeatissimum. The sequence continues at coordinate 5,707 of JBCEWC010007881.1, read as the reverse complement.
CAAGTAGACTATCACTGTAGCTCAACTGTGAAGCACTATTTTACAGTTAATTGTTCGTTTCATTAATGGTTAATTCATAATTTAATTAATCCCTAGGCCCCTTTTAGGCATCCTAAGGTCCCCTAAACCCCCTTAACCTAACTCTAACTCATTTTCATCCATTCTAAGGATCCTCATTACTCTTTGAAAAATCTTAAATTCTCTTGACCTCCACTGTTGAAGCTTGAAGAAATTTCGGGAAGACAATCTTTGCTTGCTTGATTCTTGAATTCTTTTGGTAATTGTAAGGTATGTGGGATTTGATTCAAGGATTTTCTTTCATCCTAGAAGACCCAAGAACCCTACTCTTTAATTTTTTATTTTAAGATTTCTTTAAGTTATGAGTTCTTCCAATTTTGAAGTATTTAGTTGATTGGGCTTATGTGCTGTAGATTTTAGGTGATTTAATCATGATTTAAGCTTGAATTTTATGAATGTTCATGGAAACTCTTGAAGGATCAAAGTGCATGTCCCTTTTTAATTTAATTAGGCATGGGTAATTTACATTATACTTTAAATATGGAATTTCTCATGATTTATGTTGAATTACCTTTTAAATTGTGAAATTAAGTTTGAATTCCATTACTCATGTTCTTGTTCCTCATTCATGGTATATGCATTGATGATTGTTATGATAAAACTCTTGATTGAAATGATATGCTAAGGCTTGTGATCACATAGTCTCTTGTTATGGCTCTTTGAGCATATTGGGTACTTGCACCACTTTTACATGTTTTGAAGGCTTGATATTATGAGCTATGTATATGGGCTACTCCTATTGCATTGACATGGAATGCTTATGAAAATATTTTGGAAACTCCTGATGGCCTTTAGCCTAAGCATAAGCATGATTTGATCAATGATTTTGCTTTTGACTAATGATGCATGTTTTGAAAAGAATGCGAGTCCTCCGATTTGAAGTTGCATGTATACATATGTATTCCCCTGGGATGAGACTTAGTACCGAGGGATTGGTGGAAGTGGGCTATCCCCAAGGGCCCCACCCTTTCCGTCAAACCATGTGCCAACATGGAATTTCTCCCTAGGTGGGATGATTTGTATTGTTTCCCCTTGTTTCAAGGGTGACTAGGGTACTACTTGGCAAGTAGTCCGGATCCGGGTAGTAGCTTGCTTGGATCTTCCATGTTGTCTTTTGAGGTCACATCCCCGCTATATTATGATCATAAGTTTGCATCTCATGCATCATGGCGTAGCATCTTGTTATATTACTCTTTGGCTACGTGCACTCCTTTCGTATCACTTGTCCCCTTGTCATGTTGCTTGGTCATACTATATTGTCATATGCATTGCATGCCCACATACTTAGTGCTTAATTTTTCTAACCCATATTCTTTGTCTACATGTTCTAACCGTGTAAGGACCGAAGATGACTTTCACATTCTACCGGACGACGCTGGATCCTTGTTGAAGACTTTGCTAGTGGTGAGCCCTTTTGTTTAATGGCAATAGCCACCCTCTATCTACCTAGTTTTATTATGTAATTTACTTTACCTATGTATTGAGGGTGAGCCTCATACTTTGTCGAGGCCCCGCTTATCTATGTAGAGGCTTGTTGGACAAATATATACTCTTATACGTTGACTTGTTATGTTAAACAGTATGGTGATGTAATACTATGCTTATTAGCCTTGATTATGAGAATTGCCATTGATTTTACTTATGACTTGTATGTTGGAAATTATGATTGACTATGTGCTTATGTGGAAAGTCCCAAAATCCCGATGTGCCCCCATAGTTTGAATCCTGTTTGCCCGACCCCTTAGAGATAATTTCTATGTGTTATGTCAATCCATGCTTATCCCATTTCCGGCAATATCCCCATAACTTAAGTCCAAAGCCCCGATTCCCTTAGAGCTTATGTGTTATGTGTTTAGCTTCCGCACTTCTGAACTGATGATATGTGTGATTATGCTATGATGGCTTGATCGAGGACTTTCGGGTTCTCCTTCGCCATGTCACATCTACGCCTCTATCCGGGTCTTGACAAAGATGGTATCAGAGCCCTAGGTTTGTAATGATCCTTGGAGTCCAACATGCCGCGTCAATTAGAGTCTTGTTCATGGGTATGATGCGCGCCATGTCTATGAACAAGAGGCTATGACGATGTTTTAGGAATTGCTTCATTTAATTTCTTCCTTATGTCATACCATGAGATCTTATGATGATTCTTTCTGAACTTTTGGTATTTTGTCGCTCTTTCGGAAAATACCTCCAAGAAAAGCTTTGCTTCCCTGTCAGGCTCCGAAAGTTGAGGAAATAGCTCCTCGGGCACCAGTTGAGGACTAAGTGACCCATGCCGAGTTCAGGAATATTATCTCCATGTTGGCCCAAGTTGTGGCCAACCAAGCTCGGTCGGTCAACCTGGTCAATGTCACTACTCCAACCACAAGGGTGAGGGACTTCACTTGTATGAACCCTCCAAAACTTTATGGTTCTAAGGTTGACGAGGATGCCCAAGAGTTCGTGGATGAATTCACTAAAGTGTTGTCAATTATGGGGGTTAGTTCAGAGGAAAGGGCGGAGTTGGCAGCTTATCAACTCAAGGATGTGGCACAAGTATGGTATAATCAATGTCTTGTTGAGAGGGTGATGGATGTGAAGGTGGGATGGGAGTAATTCAAAATGGCCTTCCTTGATCGGTTTTTCCCTCTTGAGCTTAGGGAAGCCAAGATGACCGAGTTTATCAATCTTCGTCAAGGTATTATGACCGTGAGGTACTATGCCCTCAAGTTCGCAAAACTCTCCAAGTATGCTCCTATGCATGTCTCGGATCTCCGTGCAATAATGCACAAGTTCATCTCGGGTGTGTCAGATTTGGTTGTGAAGGAGTGCGGGACGACAATGCTTATTAAAGAGATGGACATCTCGAGACTCATGACTTATTCCAAATAAATCGAGGATGAAAAGTTGAAAGAGAGAAGGGTGCATGAGGCGAAGAGGGCCCGACTTGATGGTGGGTTCTCAAATGTCAAGGGTGGTGGATTTGGCCGTTTCCAACAAGGTCAAGGTTCTAATATGAGACTTGCTACTAAGGTGCCTCCTCCTAAGGCACAAATTGGGAATGGTCCTCGGATTCCTCGTTGTGATCATTGTAGTCGTAATCACTTAGGTGTATGTAGACAAATCACAGGTGCTTGCTTTGGGTGTGGTAGCTTGGACCACAAAATCTCAAATTTCCCATAGAACGTGAAGAAGGACCAAGTTGCTCCCGGTGGTCAGGGGCCACCAAAGGATCCGATTAGAAGTGCTCCAAGGAACAACCGGTTTTATGCTCTCCATGCTCGCCAAGAAGTGGAGGAAGCTCCGGATGTCATCACGGGTATGTTGAAAATCTTTAATTTTGATGCTTATGCTTTACTTGATCTGGGTGCAAATTTATGTTTTGTGACTCCCTTGTTGGCTATTAAATTTGGTATGAGTTCCAAAACCTTGAGGGAACCTTATTCGGTGTATATTGCCGTGGGTGATTTTATTGTGGCCTAGAAGGTATATAGGGGTTGTCCCGTGTCGGTGTTACATAAAGTGTTCCCCGATGATCTTTTAGAACTTGAAATATATGATTTTGATGCCATTCTTGAGAAGGATTGGTTGCATGCGTCATATACCTCTATTGATTGTAGAACTAGACTGGTTAAGTTCCAAGTCCCTAATGAATCGATATTAGAGTGGAAGGGCGGCAATTCCATAATTAAGGGTATGTTTGTTTCCTACCTTAAGGCCCGGAGAATGATTGGGAAAGGGTGTATCTATCATATTGTTTGGGTTAGATATACGGAAGTAAAATCCCCTAGGCTTGAATCGGTTCTGGTGGTAAAGGAGTTCCCCATTTGTTTCCCGAGGATTTGCCCGACATCCCTCCAAATAGAGAAGTGAATTTTGGTGTAGACTTTCTTCTGGATACTCAACCCATTTCCATTCCCCTGTATCGTATGGCTCTGGCAGAGTTAAAGGAGTTGAAAGACCAATTGAAGGATTTGTTGGATAAAGGGTATATTAGACCTAGCATTTCACCTTGGGATACTCCGGTGTTGTTTGTGAGGAAAAAGGATAGGTCTCTCCGGATGTGTATTGATTATGGGCAATTGAACAAGGTGACTATTAAGAATAGGTACCCGTTGCCTAGGATTGATGATTTGTTTGACCAACTTCAAAAGGCTATTCACTTCTCCAAAATAGATCTTCATTTGGGTTATCATCAATTGATGGTGAGGGAGTGTGATATTCCGAAAATGGCCTTCCAGACTCATTATGTTCATTTCAAATTTGTGGTGATGTATTTTGGGTTGACTAATGCTCCGACGATATTTATGGATATCATGAATTGGGTGTTCAAGCCTTTTCTTGATAATTTTGTGGTGGTCTTTATTGATAATATCTTGATCTACTCCCGTAGTGAACAAGAGCATATGGGTCATTTGAGGTTGGCTCTCTAAACTTTGAGGGAAAAGAAATTGTATGCAAAATTTAGCAAGTGTGAGTTTTGGTTGGGAGAAGTTGCCTTTCTCGGCCATGTGGTATCCGGTGATGGCATCAAGGTTGATCCTAAGAAAACCGAGGCGGTAATGGATTGGCCTAGACCATTTACTCCATTGGATATTAGAAGCTTCCTTAGTTTGTCCGGCTATTATAGAAGGTTTGTTGAGGGGTTTTCATCTATAGCATCTCCATTGACCAAATTGACTCAAAAGAAAGCCAAGTTTGTGTGGACTAATGAATGTGAGAAGATCTTTCAAACTTGGAAAGATCGACTTACATCAGCTCTGGTTTAGATTTTGCCAAATGGTTTAGAAGGGTTTGTGGTTTATTGTGATGCATCACGTATTGGTTTGGGTTGTGTGCTTATGCAACATGGTAAGGTGATAGGTTATGCTTCCCGACAATTAAAGGTGCATGAACAATATTATCCGACTCATGATCTTGAATTAGCGGCGGTAGTGTTTGCTTTGAAACTTTGGCGTCATTATTTGTATGGGGTCCATGTGGATGTGTTCACCGATCATAAAAGCTTGCAATATGTGTTCACCCAAATTGATCTTAAATTGAGGCAAAGGAGATGGTTGAAACTTCTTAAAGATTATGACATGAGTATACTTTATCATCCCGGTAAGGCCAACGTTGTGGCGGATGCTCTTAGTAGACTTTCTATGGGGAGTGTAGCACATGTGGATGAGGAAAAGACAGAGGTAGCAAAGGATGTGCACCGTTTGGCTAGGTTGGGTGTGAGGTTGACCGAATCTGACAATGGTGGCATCTTTGTGCAAGGTGGATCCGAATCTTCTTTGGTGGTTGATGTTAAGGCTAAGCAAGATCTAGATCCTTCTTTGTTGGAGTTGAAGAAGTTGGTTGCCGATGGTAAGATTGATGTTTTCTCCCAAGGGAGAGATGGTGTGCTTTGGTACCAAGATCGTTTGTGTGTTCCGAATGTTGATGGCTTGAGGGAACTTATCATGAAAAAGGCTCACAATTCACAATATTCTATTCATCCGGGGTCTACCAAAATGCACTGATATTTGAAAGAGTTGTATTGCTGGCATGGTATGAAGAAGGATGTGGCTAAATTTGTATCGAAATGTCCTAATTGCCAACAAGTGAAGGTAGAACATCAAAGGCCCAGTGGCTTGACACAAGATATTGAGATTCCTACTTG